>CABFVX010001331.1:123849-172462 GCA_902151425.1 Timema shepardi | reverse complement strand
AAAATATTTTTAGCCAAAAAATATATAATATTGCTTCTGTCGATAATTTATTTTAATTTCCTGCACATAGAAACATCAACAGTAGTTGTTATCTGTCATGGCCATAGCGGTATTTGATGCTAAACTTTTTAAATGAGGAAAAAATATTCTGGTTCAATTGTACTATGTCCGTGGCAGATTTCCAATAAATGTTGAGATTACCACGTGTGAACTAAACGTATTTACTGAAGCAATTGATGTATAACCCGAACGGGTAGTAATACATGGTGATAAATAATAATTCTAAAGTAATAATTCATAGATTTTGGCAAAAAAAAATTGTATCATAAAAAAAATTCAAAGATATGAACCTATACTCTTTCTTCCTTTCTCTTCATAACACTTAAATTAATAAAATAATTAATTATAGATATCAAAAGAGTGCTTTAATTTTTATTCGAGGTATTTAAATTGCACTTTCTGAACCAAATGATTATATCAGCACGGGACATATGAAACGGACACAAGACTCTGAACCCAGTTGTTAATTCAGCGTTGGGAAAGGGGACACACATATTTACCAATTATACATGCCGGGAATATATCTAGGGACCCTCATCGTGGTAGTCAAACACAGATACGTTACCGACCGAGACTAGGTATCAAACTAATGATATATAAATTATTATTAAAGCAGGCAGACAAGCTCAAAGTTTGGAACGAGATGAAGAATATATTCAATCGGCTATACTTCTAGTACACAAATCACAATCATGGATAAGTTTCAACCAAACATCCCAAATTCTTTGGAGGAATTTCGTAACCATTCCATTCCCTCCCGGTTGAGGTAGGCCTACTCCAAGGAGGTTTACTACTCACCTCTAAGGTACCCCAACGTCCGTCTTCCACCCTGACCAGTTCGTAAGTGAAACCCAACTCGTCCGAGAACTTCTGCAGAAGATCAATGCAGAAACCTGAGCAACACTGGTAGAAACTTCCGTTACGGTGCGCCATGGTGATATCGATACTGTGAACACAGGGTCATCTCAACATGAGATCACTACACTGGGGTTGAGAAGACATTTGTAATCTCAGTAAGGAGAGAAAACTGTAATAATTTGATAATTTATACATATACATATATATATACATATATATATACATGCATATAAATACATATATACATACATATTTACACATATATACGTACATACATATATGTGCCTATGTATGTCTATACATATTGTAATGATACTGTTTTGGACCCTTCTTATAGATTAAAAAAGTAATGGATGAATTTTTGTTATGAACTGCCTCTAAAATATTCTTTTAACACTTCATCCATGAATAATCGCGCGTTTTCAGAAGTAATTTCAATACACTACGTCTTAAAATTTTCTTTCTTTAAAAGGCCAACTCCATTTTATTAAAAAGATCGTATGACATACTAAAGTAGCCCCACGACTTTTGGTGCTGACTGACAGCTCACAGCTGACTTCTGACAGTCAACATTTAGGTATATACCTAAATTTTGACCGTAAGAAGTGACAGCTGCTAAACACATGTTTTTGCAGATCATATGGTTCAGCGTAGGGATACATAATTTGGTCTGGTAACTTTTCAAAGCCGTCAGTCAGCACCAAATAAGTCATGGGGCTAATGTAGCTCCCTCTACTCAATAGCCAGTCTTCACAACATCAGGTAGCCAGGAGTTTTAATATTAGTTATTTTTGACATTGTCGGCAAGGGGTCTAAGAGGCAAGGGGTAGCTCATATATAAGCCGCTTGTGCATATAAATCCATAGCGGCGACATAAATCTATACAGTGACACATTAGTATCAACACAAATATACACAGCAAACAATACTCGGAACGAGGGACGTGTAATATCACATAAAAACAATCCGTAATTTATATCATATCATCAGAAGCAAAGGTGTAATCATTTAAATAAATCGTATGCAACATCAAAATTATCGCTCATTTCATAATAATAAGTATCGCATAGCCGTGTGATAACTACGTAGTAAGGCATGTACGTGTCATTATTATAAAACCCAGATATTATAAATAGTGGTCAATCACAGGACAATATCAAATAAAATACTTTATCAACATAATTTGCGCACAATCGCGGCACAAATATCTCAATAAATTACCGTATCAATATAAAATATACATATATATAATTCCGCCGTGCTCTTACGGGGTAGGCAAGAAACTGCATATAGCTCAAAAAACAACATCTTCGTACCTGATCCATTCTCACTAACTTTCTCCACACTTCCCCATCCTAGTATAATCCCTTCGCTTCAATAATATCCATACACTGAGTCACACATGCTCTTTTATTCTTAAAACTCTCAATGTTTCTTTTTTTCATTCATACGTCTAGCATCTATACCCTTATTTTGGTTATAAGAACAGTTTTATGAAATTCAAACATGTTCATTTGCGGCCAACATTGATAACATTTTACTATATTATTTGTGTTATTCTATAGGCATTGATAATGTTTATCAAAAGTGAAAGCTGCAGATAGCACGACTTACTGTATACATATATTAAAATTGTTATAGGTGCTTTATAACTAACTTCTACTGTTCTTCCTACCAAAATCATACTATATATTTACATTTTTATGGAACATTCTGACAAGATACTCAAAATCGTTCACTTGTTCTACCTGTTTACCATTTATACTAAGCTGGCAATCATTTCCTGATTCGTCCTTGTCAAAACTATCACTTTAGTTTTAGAGACATATAATTATTTATATTACAAAAATACCATAGCATTATGTATTACTATATAGAGCAGAGTCCTCATTTACCGAGGTTAACGTGGCCAAGGTGGCCCCATTTTGCAAAAAAAGGAAAAAAACTCTGATAGTACGGAACCCTTTTAAAATACCATACACTAAAAAAACACTATACTAAGTTTGAACGCAATAAATTTTCACATCTTAAAAAAATCATGAAAATTTAATAATCTGCAGCCAGGCGACTGACATATACGTTAAGCGGTGGACAATAATATTTACAACACTACAGTACGTGGAAACAATGTGCCGCCCGATGATCCACGCTGATACTCATACAAGATGGCGGATCATTTTCTAAAAAATTCTCATTAACCATAAATTGTTGAACTGTCGCTGATGGGAGTATAGCCATGAAATATTAGATTATTGGTATTAGTATTATGTGTTCTGTCACACGACAGGTCCATTCATTTGGTCAGTGAACCAATGTACCCTGTCTTCTGCCTCCTCCTACATCTTCTAGAATATTGTTGCTTTCTTACAGATCATCCAATATTTGAATCCTTAGTTTTAGTTAGTTAAAATTGCTTGAAAACAATATATATAGATAAATATTCTAAGGTTTACCGCTAGATGTAAACACTTTATTTATATTGAAATTAATCACAAAATACCAATTAAAAATCTAAATTTTTAAATCCAATTTGTTAGCTTTGTCCTAAAATTAAATTAAAATTAAATATCTTTAGTAAAGTCATTCATGAAATCATATAGCCATGACATTTAATATCCAAAGCACTCGTAGTGCTTTATTAGTAAATATACAGTAGTCCTATGGCTTCTTTGGTGCTGACTGAAATTCATCATTTAGGTATAATACCTAAATTTTGATCGTCAGAAGTGACAGCTGCTAAACACATGTTTTTGCAGATCATATGGTTCTGCGTAGGGATACATAATTTGGTCTGGTAACTTTTCAAAGCTTTTAGCTGTCAGCTGTAAGATGTCAGTCAGCACCAAAGAAGCCATGTGGCTAGTGTACAATTCTCTATTAATACAAACTAAAAAATAAATTACAATGACTATCAAAAATGCCAACCAATATTTAAATTACTATGAGTGAAATCATATTGACCAAAGTAATACTGTCCATAGTCTTCAATACCAATTTAACGAGCCAAAGAAAAATTATAGCCTGCAAAAGTAATTAAAATTATTATCCGTAAAAGATATTGTTTGAAAACCACTGAGGTCTAAAAAACATCATAGAATTATAATATACCAATAAGCTTAGCCTAGCATGAAAGGATTTAAATTTTACTTGCAAAACTTTTGTTACAATCTTGTTAAGCCAACATACATATAAACAACCTAAGTTTTGTCCAGAAACTCAGAAGGGGGGGGGACCTATTTAAATTTTAGTAATTATTCCAGGACATGACTCTCAAACTAAACAAACAAAATTAATTAACTCTTTTATAAATGTTCGTCTGGGTGCACACGAACCGCGGAATAAAGTTTACTTGTTCGCAGGTAGGCCTATCTATGTAAGGTCACTTATCTCTACCAAACTTAAGGCATTTAACCGCAACTTTACTTCAATATTACAAGTTTAATAACATGGTGGGGAATGCTCCAATGCGCTACTCTCACAATTAACTAGACCGCCGAGAATGGGGAGATCGAGGTTAAATTCCTGTCGGGTGTACTGAGGCTGATTTTCCTAAATGGTTTCTTCCTCTTTCTGCGGGCAAATTCATGAACACTTTCTATATACTAAACCTTCCTTATCCATGATCCACTAGTATAATTAATATATAAATATGTAGCCCGAATTAGTAGAAGGACGTGGTGATAAAATAAACAGGACATGGGGGTGTCGTTTAAAAAAAATATAAAACAATGTTACCAATTCAAACTTTACCTAACCTTTGATTTTTGAATCATGATTTTGTGCACTTTCTATAACTTACTGTGCGTGTTTCTTATAGAAATGTATAATCATGTGTGATTTTTTGGTTCGCCAAAAAATGTATTTGCTTGGTTTATTTAATTCCATAGTTGAGTTTGGAATAAAAAAGACTCAATACTTTACCTATAATTTTTATTCCTCAGTTCAGGTAGTGGATTACAGAGCACGAATTAATTTTTCTGCAATTCATTTGCACCGCTCAGTCCAACACAAGGGTAATCGAGTAGTTGCCGCTCAGACATTCCGCTCGAACGCAATATGTACAGTAGCTCCGTGGCTTCTTTGGTGCTAACTGACAGCTCACAGCTGACTTATGACAGTCAACATTTAGGTATATAACTAAATTTGACTGTCAAAAGTGACAGCTGCTAAGCACATGTTTTTGCAGATCATATGGTTAGGTGTAGGGATACATAATTTGGTCTGGTAACTTTTCAGAGCTGTCAGCTTTCAGTCAGCACCAAGGAAGCCATGGGGCTACTGTAATTAGTGATGCATTGTTTCACAATATTATTCATGCCAAAATATTCCAACATAGTTCTCTTTTCTTAACGATCCTAGTGTTTCAGTTTTATCAATAGAAAAAATTTATAAAAATGTGACATTAGCTAATTTTCAACGGCTTTTTAAGCAAATTTGCCCAACTATGACACTAGGCTTGATGAAAAATAAATCTAGATCCATCCTTTCTCTAACAAATTTTTATAAGCTGACAAAATAACATTTTAAGATATTTGAGAACTAGCAGTGAGCTTTCCTCTTTAGTTTGAAATAATAAGTTTCTTTATTTTAATCTCCTCTCTCTATTATTGGCATTACAAAAGTGGTTGTAGGTGAAGAGTTGGGAGGGAAAATAATCTTAGACATAATAGAGAAGTAGTTTCAGAAAATGATACAGACTATTGCATTTTAAGCCGGGACTTGACAGTGATTGATATTTTCTCATTGAACGAGGCGGCCACCTTAAAAAACTAATTTAAGGAACAAAGATAAGAAAGGATACTTAGATGAAATTCGACTACATCAGAGTGAAGAGAGAATTGAAAACTACATTGAAAATAAAGTGTAAAATTAGTTCCAGTGGGTCCAAACGGTATTTGGACCTTCCTCTCTTTAAATGGTGGCCTTGTGAGATGAGAGTAATTAGAATACTAGACCATTCCTGCGGAAAAATTAGGCGATAGTATGAAAACCCGTCTCGATGGCCAAATGGTCTAAAGCATCACTCTCGTGACTGAACTACCGATGATGGGAAGTTCAGGGTTCCAATCCCGCTTGGGTGAACAAAGGGTGATTTTTACTAGATGGTTTTTCCATTCTCCCTAAACACAAATAGGGATGTAACTACTCTATATTTAACTTTCCTCATCCCTAATCCATTAGCGTAATTAGTACATAATTATTTAACACCACGTCTTACAACCTGTTCGGGTTATACGCTTAAGTACTAATTACGCTAATGGATTAGGAATTGAGAGAAAGGTAACGTTCATTTGCGGGGAGGAAGAGTAGGAAAAACCTTCACTAGTTCACCCGACCGAGATTCTAACCTTGATCTCCCCGTCCTCAGCAGTCTAGCTCAACATAAAACTGGCGCGTTAGCTAACTACGCCACCGAGGTGGGTAATTAGTAAATAAGCCTACAGCCCAAACGGGTAGTAAGACGTGTTAAAAATATATAGAAACTTATCATGAAGTATTGAGTTAAATTTATTAATCGTAAAAATAACTTTTCATCTCTCAAAATTGTACTGTGCTTATTTAGTTATGACTACAGCATTGTTTAACAGAAATAAAATTGGTGTGTCCTTGAATTTGGTATATAATACCGAATAATTGTATAAAAATTATTAAGTAACCCCACTAGCTACGTTGTATGACTCTTTTTTTCCTTTAGTTGTTTTTCCTGTATTTTCAACAGTTAGATAAATAGTTTTTCACTATTCGAAAAGAAGGCATTTAAACATGAATTTGTTCTACAAATGTCACTTTTCACTATTTTAAACGTCTACCTCAATATTATAAAGTTACTTAATAAATGCGCATATTACTCGAGTCAGGTAAACTCCTTTTTTTCATACGACGTCAAGAATGTGAGGACTGGAAAATAAAGAGACAGGAAATAAAATTAATAATGCGGAATAAAAGATTCAAAGTGCATATAAAGTCAAATTTTTGCAGGAAGAAACTTTATCTGATGGCTAGAAAAGTTACTAGATCTACTTTCACCTATTCATACGTCAAGTCACGTGGTATACAGTTGTCACGTTTGATAATAACTATAAAATAACACTAATAATATATTAAAATGTTATTAGTTATTGCCGAAAAAATGTGTTTGTATTTTATAAAAGGAACTTTATATGAAAATTGGACTACACAAGTACGTCATACGTGTGTATATAGAAGGGGAAAACCAGACGAATGTATTATTATTATTATTATAAGCACCACGTCTTACTAACCGTTCGGGTTATGCGAACTTACGCTAATGTGTAATGGTAGGATGATTGTGTGATGAAATGTAGGACCTACAGTTTAACGTGGAATCCGAACCACGGTGGAGGCCTGGCATTCCCCACATTCACAAGTTGTAATTAATACACGTCTTGTCAGAGGTGAAAGAAGGGCTTAGCTATCAGATAAATCTGTGCCAGGACCGAGGATTGAACCTCCGACCTCTAGCACAGAAGTTTGACTCCCTATCTTTAGACAGACCGCTATTGAAAGTTAGAGACGTAAATTGAAAAGGTAAAAAATAAAAAGAGTAGAGATTAATCACCTAGAGAGATATTCAGGAAGAAGAAACGCAATGTGAGAGAATATGAACTTTGGTCCGGAGAAATATATAAAAGTGGTACAAAGGAAAAGAAAGGAAGAGCTAGCTTAGTGACAAATAAAAGTATTCCCCGCTCAACACCAAAAGCACACACACACACACACATACACACGTTTACACACACTGGCGGTAGAAGACAAAGCCGGGGTTGTATCGATCCTGAAACCTCTCTCGCCCCCTCAATGCCCCGTGACAGGGGTCCGACCAAGAACGAAAGTGGGCGTGGCGACGCCCCAACAAATTCCTCTCACTCCCTTATGGAAAATTCGAAACGACGACACATGGACCTATATCTTCATTTGTTTCATCTTTATTTACTAATTTACTATAGCTTAAAATATGTAAAAATACAAAGATTTAAACACATTAATTTTAAAAACCTAATAATAGTACAAAAATAAACTCATGAAATAAATTGAACTAACTCGTATGTTTTTTTTATTGAATATATAATTTGCTCAATTTTTTAATTTTTTTATTTACTGGGTGAGTCTTTTAGTGCCCATCCTGGTTATACTCATACATTGATCACGCTGAAGTAATAGGGATGAGATAGTGAGAATTATAGAGGAAATATACCGGCATTTGCGTGGAAGATGATTGGCAAACCTTTTAAGAAAAATACCCTCGGTAAATCCAATCGGGATTCGAACCCCGATCTCCCCGTTCCCATAGGAACATACTATTATGAGAGTGACGTGTTATGTCACTGATGCGGGCTACAAATTAATAATTTTGACAAAACTAAACATGCGAATAATATTTATAGTTGGGCTTCTATATGCATTGAGGAGTAAAAAAAAATATTTGTTACAATATAATTATTTATTTTGTGCACCACATCTTACTATCCGTCCCAGCCATCCATGTATGTGTACTAATGTGGCAGATGTATGTACTAAATATATCACAGCTGCAGTGGCGGCTCGTACGGAGGCATTGCGGAACTGCAGCACCCCCTATTTCCACTTGATATTATCGATAATATTTTATATAATGAGTGATTTTTTCTTTAATTCTTTCTTTATTTTTGTAGTACAATATATATTCCTTAAGCAAAATGTCTGTACTTCAGTAGCCATCCTGAATTATATGAAAAAGATAGAAAAATGGTGACCTGGCGGTCTAGGGGTAAGGTGTCAGACTTCTATGCTGGCGGCCGGGGTTCAATCCTCTGTCCTGGCAAAGATTTATCTGATTACCAAACCCTTCCTTCACCTCTGACAAGACCTCTTGTGAATGTGGGGAATGCCAGGCCTCCACCGTGGTTCGGATTCCACGTTAAACTGTAGGTCCTCCATTTCATCTCACAATCATCCTACCATTACACATTTGCGTAAGTGCGTATAACCCGAACGGGTAGTAATACGCGGTGCTAATAATAATAATAAAGATACAAAAATCTTTGTATGGAACTGTGCGCTTTACAGTGCCAGCGACGTGGTGTTTGACTGTTGTGCGCATGCGCACATATGAGGAAGGTGGGGAGGAAGGCGGGACTGCCAGGTAGAGAGTGCACTGTTGCTCTCGCAGTGCCGGCTCTAGCATGATAGTGGAAGAAAGTTTTTTTTACTCAGCGTGTGTTGTGCTTAAAAACCGTGTACCATATTCTTGAATGTGATAAAGTGTAGAATTAGATTATTATTATTCTTCCAGATATTCTATTTGATTCACTGTTTTTCCGGTTCTTTTATTTAACAGAAAGATTAAATGCGATTGCAGTACTTTCAATGGAGAAAAATTTCCTCAATTGTCATCCAAAGATCAAGGGGAAAATTATTGAAGTTTTTGCGCAAATTAAAACAAGAAGAGTGGATTTTATTTTTAAATGAATAGATAAAGCTTGAACTGTAACAATTTAAGTTAAAGAAAGTAAAAAAGTTTGGTTTTTTTCGTTAAGATTTTATAAAGTTCCTGAATAAATTTTCTCTTTATGCAAGTTTTTTTCTACTTTTACTCAATTTTAAAACAAAGGCTAAAAATATTCTGGAGCAGCACCATCACTAATTTTAGCTACGAGCCGCCAGTGCACAGCTGTAAATTATCTACAAGCAACGTAGCCTACGCCCTATAGCGTCAATTTCTAAATTGACTGAATTGTAATCTGGATTAAACTTTATATCCAGAGTTTTTATACGTTTTCTCCAAGGAAATTTTGGAATTAGATATATAACTCTAAAACTAAGGCTATTTTAATGGAGGGGAAAAAGAGAAAGAATATATTTTTCTTTAAATCTGCATAATTAACTATTTTGATTAAATTTTGTATCCAGGCACTTTTAGGATAATTTACAGAAGCGAAAGTTTCCAATTTTGATCATATCCCCGCAATTATTTGAGTTACGAAATAGTGTACAGTTTTAAAGATGCCATACTATTAAATATTTAAATATTTTATTATATATATTTACTTATAACTCAAACTGTGTGTGTTAAATAAATTTATTTCAAATAAAATACTTAAATATTTTATATTATGACATCTTTAAAACGATACACTATTTCGTATCTCAAATAGTTGCGGTGATATGATCAAAATTGGAAAATTTCGCTTTCGCTTTGAAAATATATATATTTGTTTTCATGTCTTTGAAAATGAAATGTATTGTTTTGCTCTTTGGTGGACAGAGAAGTTTCTATTTTATCAATGTTCCTTTAAAAGTTGAAATTATTCCATTCATGATCTTCGGTGAAGTGTACCTCTGCAACATTATAAGTTATCCCGTTTCACAATTCTTATGAGTTTTTAGTAAATATCTATATTTTAAGATAAAAATAGAAAGCATGTGCAATGCGTCGTACCATTTAAGACAATTCCATATTTTCAACCACTTCTTGTGACGTTTATAAAAGATTTATAGCAACTTCAGTATTCAAAGAGACCAAAAAACAAAAATTTGCAAAGCGGATCAACATGTTATTATTCTTATTCTATCTTCAACTGACAGAAAAAGTAAGTCCCTGCAAGTTTTGTTTAAAGGGGAACGCTTTGGAAATTTCAAGTAATTTACTATATAGAGCTTAATAATGTGACTGTCTCAATTGTCATTTATCAATGAAGACCACGCTATTCTGACTGAACACCATTATTTAGTTTCATCCGAGTATCATTAATGAAAAATATATTAAATTGAGTGAATGACTTGATTGTATAAGGGGTAAATCGGTTGGGCAGACCCGAATTGCGCCAGTTATTAAGGGATTAAAAACTGTTTACTAATCCCGGACCCGAATTGCGCCAAGTCAAGTTCAGGTAGTCGGTGAGGGGGGGGTGGTGGTGGGGGGGTGATGATACAAACAAAGACCATCACAAACAAGCTCTCGCTACGTCATTTCTTTCCTCCCCTTAGTAAAGGAATGTAAAAACGCCCTAAGTGCCCCCAACAAGATTTGTAACAGTAGTATTGACATCCGTTTGTCCAATACTTATTAATTGTCTCGACAACAGTGACTGTCCCGGTGTATATATTTTTTTTTTCGGGTTTTGTGTGAACTTTAATAATATTAGCGAGAATTATTGATATGGAAAGGGTTTATAGTGAAAAAGGGAAAGTTCTGATTGTCTATAATAAATATACGTATCAACAGGTGAATCAATTAAAGTTGACGAGGGAAGAGAGGTGGAGATGCACTAAAAAGGTCTGAAAGGCTAAAATATTTACTCTTGATGGTGGAAATATTTTCTCGCGGACTGAAAACGAACACAACCACGAACCACTACTAGATAAAGAGTTGAACAGAAGATCCATTAGCAACGCAGTTAAGAGGAAATCTGAAGAGATTGAAGTAAGGCCTTCAAAGTTAATCCACACATAGGTACAGACACAGAAAAAACTATAAAAACATTTACCCGCAAAGACATTACATATATCAGGAACAACATCAACTACACTAAACTAGAAACACTGCCAAAGTTGCCTAAATCTTCCGAAGAAATTCATTTGGCCATAGATTCAATTGAAATAAATACTATTCAAGACGAATACTTTTTGTTGAGAAACGAAAAAAGAGAAGGGGATCGTGATATTTTCTTGTGACTCGAATCTTGAGTATTTGTGCCAGAATGAAATTGTGTTAATGAATGGAACCTTTTAATACGCGCCGAAACATTTTCTTCAGCTTTTTACTGTACATGGGTATTTCGAAGGGTCATACATACCTCTAGTTTTTTGCCTACTTAAAAACAAGAAAAAGCAGAGCTACATTGACGCTATGAGAATCCTAAAGGAGGAGTGCGAGAAAAGACAACTTCACCTTCAACCTTTATACATTGTGATTGATTTCGAGCAAGCGATTCACGAGTGCATCGTGTCGACTTTTCCACAAACCAGGATAGTAGGATGTCGATTTCATTTAGCACAAGCATGGTAAGCAAAACAATTTTATTTTACAACTTTACATAAATAATGTTATATAGTTTGTGACTTGACTATTATAATTTTCACTGTTGAAGATTTTTTTAGAACTTCGTTTTACTACCTGTTCGAGTTATAGGCCTCCTTATGTACTAATTATGCTAATAGGCTTTGGTATGAGATAGGTAGAATGCAGAGAAAGTGAATCCGAATTTTCCTGTAGTGAGGGTGGAAAACCATTTAGGAAAAAACCCCTTCAGTTCACTCGACCAGGATTCGATCCCCAACCTCCCAATCATCGGCTTGAATTTTTTTATTCAAGTGTATGTCTGGAGAGTTTTTTTAAATGATGAATAGAACTGTATAACCGATCTTCAGAAAATAATTGAACTATGGGCAGTTTACAGTTTATGATTAATTTGAAGATAATTTAAAATTTCTCAAAAATATCTTTAACAATTTTGATTTAAACATAGGCTACATTTTGGGTGTATTTAAGATGACAATTAATACTGTTTATTTGGTTTAGGGTGCAAAGTTCTTTTAAGGGTAGTAGATGACTAGTTTTCAAAAACTCAATATTTTGAAAATATTTTTAACGATTTTTTTTTAAAAATCGGTGGGCATTTATAATGAATAATAACATTGTGAGGGGCCTACTTAGTTTTGGGTAAAACAAACTATTTCAAGGATAGTTTTTTTATCCCCTCGGGTGGCCGGCCGGTCTAAGGCGCAAATCTTGCACTAGACTGGCCCTCGAGACCGGAGAGGTTGAGGTTCGAACTCAGCCGTGTGCACTGAGGTGGTTTGATCCTAAATTGTTTCCCACTTTCTCTCCACGCAAATGCGGATGCACTTCCGATAAATTTAATTTTCCCAATCCCTAACCCATTAGAGTAATTAGTACATAGGCTATAGCCTCAACGGGCAGTAAGACGTGGTGCTAAAAAAAGATAGTTTTTGGGGACTAGTTTTCAAAAACCATTAGCAACTTGTGCGCTTAGTAAAATAAAACAAACATATGGTAAACAAAATTAAAACACTCAGATTAAAAATATTAGTTAAATAAAATGATTTATTATTTGGTTTTAACACAGAGATAAGTGTAATTATCAAATCGTCGAATGATATTGTCTCAGCTGACCCATTAATTAAAAAGAGAATATACGCTATGATAAAGTATCTGCGATTCTGTCATAGGCCTACTTTCTATTTGTTATTCTTGGCCATTTTAAACATATGCCGGCCAAAAAAAGTGAAATGTTTTCCTGTCTGTGTGGGTATCATCACATTTTTGTACATATGATTACGGCCACATTTTTTTAGCTACGGTCACTGATAAGCTATTTTGTAAAATATATGTATGACCTGTATTAAATCAGACTATGATACAAAGAATGCTACGTTCCTATTTTCCTTCCTGCTTCCTTTTAATATTTTTATCATTAACATCCACTGTGATTCCTTTTGGGTGGAGAAAGATTCAAAAGCTCGGTTTGGCTGCCACGTACAAAAACGAAGACTCGAATGGAGGGAAATGGCTCCACTACTGTTTTGGGCTCACTTACTTGAGGCCCGAAGAAGTAGAAGACGCTTTCTGCGATCTTATCAGCATCCAGCCAGCTGGTACAAAACTGACGAGCTTCGCGGATTACTTAACTGAAACATATATAGATGAGATGGAGCAAGCGACATTCCCGCCGTGCATTTGGGCAGCTGACTCATCGGACTTATGGAGGACAACAAATGCGTGCGAGAGCTTCCATTCTAGATTTAATTCATCATGTGCTTCTCCACACCCAAACATTTTTGTCTTCGTGCAAAATTTAAAATTGGTCCAAATTGACACGTACATTCGAATCAACCATGTAAGAGAAGGTAATGTGCAAAAGACAGATAGTAAGTCTAAGTTGAAACAATCATTCATTGAAAAAAAACTTAAACAGTTTAGGAATGGAGAAATAGACAGATTAAGCTTAGTGAAGTGTGTGTCCTTCCAAAACTCCTTTGTATGACTTGTTCATATTATGTTTGTTATACTATTACTTAGCATACATATAGCTATTATTGACAATGTTTTAAAAACGGAAATTTCACTTTGATATAATATTGTTTGATTTTGAGCTAAATATAGTTAACTAAATTATATTTTTTGACTTGTGTCCTTCTTACCGCCAGACATAGCATTAATATTTGTTTATGTTCAGAGTTGGCGCATTTCGGGTCCGGTCTGAGGGGGCACTTTTAAGCTCTTGGCGCAATTCGGGTCCGAGCTAAGAGAATTGGCGTAATTCGGGCGAGCCCAATCGGTTGGTTGCTTTCTAAAAGGAACTTACGTTTAGCGATGCGTGAAATATTCCTCGGAGAATGTGCAATAAATACATGTTGCGTGGATCTTATAACGACTGTATTTGAAAGAATAGGAGGGTGAAGAAAGAAATATCTGAGGAGAATGTGGGAATGAAGAGGATGGGGGAGGGGGGAAGGGTTATCACAAGCATTGACAAACAGTTATTTCATTATTTATTTTCCTATCACCGCGTCTTTCTTCATGTTAAAGTTGTACCTATATATAATAATTACTCTAATGGGGTAGGGACTAGGATGGAGTATTTTAGAGGTAATCTACCCGCATTTGCATAGAAGGAGCGTGGGAAAACCAGCCCGATTAGACCAGAACGAGATTTGAATCTCGATCTCCCCATTATCGGCCAGTATAATAGGAGAGGGACGCCTTAGACCATTACGCTACCGAAGTGGATTATTTCCAATTAAATGTATATTTGAAAATTTTCTTGACCTCCGTAAGTTTTGCTATATTTTTTTTCATTGTATCTCACTACCCGTTCGATTTATACACAAACGAACAAGTTGCGTTAGTGTGTTTAAGAATAAGGAAGGTTGAGTTTAGGTCAAGTGTATCCGTATTTGCATGGAAAGAGGGGTGAAAAGTATTTAGGAATAATTTACCCTTAATAAACCTGGCAAGGATTTGAACCCCGATCGGCTGAGTCCAGTTTATTTTGAAAGGGATGGCTTAGACCAGTGGTTAGATACCTTTTTTGGCCCCGATCGACCTATAAGCTTATCAAAGGTCCCGCGATCATTAATTGTTTCTCAACTAGACATTTTTTTATCTATACTTAATAAGTATATTAAATGTATTCCTTAAATTCAATATTTTCTCGAATACTTATGTGCCCTCCTTTACAAAGGAAAAATTTAGTATAAATGATTTCCTTTTTGATATCAGTCTATTCAAATATCTTATAGCACTACTGATAATGACAGATTAAGGTAATCATTATCATACTAAAATTTATTTGAAAAATTCTTGATATATTTGCTCTTTCAAAAGACTCAAAAGATCAAATTTTAAAGACGATGTATGTAGCCTTCTTATATGAACGAATGAAAATTCCCACGACATTAACAACTTTCTGACACCTGGCTTGGATCATGTGACCTCCGAAGTGGGTCAAAGGAATTTGATATCAGGATCTTTACTGAAAGTATTGCAAGTTGAAAACCTTAATAAGTTTAATTGAATTGATTATGATAAATGAGCATCAATATTATTTTCGCTCAGCCACTCGAAGAAACATGTATTGTGATCGTCAAAATAAAATAATCTAACTCAAGAATTTGATATATGTCGACGTTTCATTAAACCCTGAAACAGAAAAATTTATTTGAGCAAGGCCGTCTGTCTGTATCTTTGTCAAGAGCCTAGATCATTTTACTTTTAGTAGAGGTTTCTATTTTAAAATGAAATAGAAATTATGTGCAGTGCATTATAACATTTATTTTATATTTTTATCAAGTTTATTCTACAAGAATAAACTTATGAATATTCAATATAATTTCCATTTAAACGTATAAATAATCTCCCTGATTAAAATAAAATCATTTGAAAAGGAATATTATAGCCATACTCTCGACTAGGTCCTTTTCATTGTACTATTTATCATCGAGTGTATTCTTGTTAGAATACAAATCTGCTCTTTTTCATTTTAGAAATTGTGTAAGCTATTGAATTCTTTTATTCCTAGTTTATTTGGAATGAAATGCTCGGAATTTTATGATTCATTTTTTTTCTCTCTCTCTATTCTTCGTGACTGCCATACGAGAAAAAACTTTCTCATTTTTCTCTATTCCTTTCTCCTTCTATTATGAAATATAAATTTCACTCCTGTCCTTGTTAAACAATTTTATTGATTTTCTTCTACAACTAGCTAACCTCAAATGTAGCTTTAGTATTATCTCAAGAACATCCCGGTCCTGTCACAGTTCACAGACAAGGATATACACCTGATCCTCAACTTAAGTCAGGATGAGTCCACCAACACTGGGGGTCGCTAGTGGTAATGCTCGGTGATAAATTCACTTCCAAATTTGCAGTTATTAAATAACTCACTTTTAAAATGTCCGTAATAAAGGGATCATTGTGATCATATGGGCAGTCTACGTAAGCTCTTTGTGAAGTAGGATTATGGGAAGGTGGGGTTGGGTCGCTAACCGAACCTTGCATTGTGGAAGCCAGTTGATTGACTCGATATGGATATTTGTGTCCTATCTCTAGTGAAACCATATTTAAAATGATCCCTTTTTTTTTAACAAATTCCCTTTGATCGTGTCTAAAGACAACCGTGTTGAAGGGCCCAAGCTCTATCACGCAGGTTCTACTCTACACATAAAAAATCGAGCTTAACAAATCTTAATAAATTAGTTATTTTAGGCGCTACTTGGTTTACTAGTATTGAGTGAACTTTGGTAAGCTTCCTTAAATCAAAAATGCCTTGAGTTGTGTTATTTATTACTCCAAAACATCAAGATATAGCTCCTTAGCTAACGCATTATTTAGGTTTATAATGGGGATAATAACATATTTGTGGTTTAGTGGTCAGAACTCATTGAATTGTTGGGTTATAACGGGACGAAACTCAGTCTCGTCAAGACAAATGAGGAGTTGTTTAAATGGGGGAAAAAAAATAGCGTTTACGTATTATAAAACTGAGATTAACGGCCGAAGGGTTCATTGTGCTACCACATGACACTCTCCATCTACTAAAGTTGGCACTATCTTGGCCAATAGACATCGGCTGCTCTGACGGTACGGACCTATCAGGTATGGGCTGACGATGTGGAGTTTTATAATGTGGAGAATATCTATAAGCATCCTGTACTTTCACGTATTCATACGTCAAGTCATGTGATCTGCAACTGTCACTTTTGGTTATATATCACCCCTATACGATAAAGCCACACGGCTGACTCACTCACTCACTGACATTAATGTTAACTCACTTTCAGATGAGCTAGAAACTTGAAATTTGGCAAACTTATAGCTTTTAGACTGTAACTGACGGGGAAATTCCAAAAAATTTAAAAATTTAATTTATAGCCCCCCCCAAAAATTCAAAATGGCAGAGAAACTTTAAAGTCATGGTGGACCTTTCTTTGGAGGTCTCTTGTGGCTAAACTGTAAGACCTATCAAAAAAACGAATTACACAAGAGCTAGATTTTTTTAATTTTATTTACATTTTGCACATTTTTCACACAGTTTTTAATTTCCTGATACACTTATGGGACAGCTAGAATCATAAAATTGTAAAAATAAATACACGTTCAAAACAACGCTGGAATTACATTAGTTTACACTCACCGGGGGTTTTGGGGGCGGAGCCCACAACGAGCAACTGGGGACTATTAGTATAAAACAACATGTCAATGTTATAGATGTTTCCCACGGAAAACATGTTTGTAATTTCTAAAAGGTCCATTTTTTGAAAACTGGACCATATTTATAGGGATAAACTTGAAATCTGGATTACCATATTTAGATTGAATTGCGGTTTGTTTTAAATTATAACGTTTGACTCTGTGAGAATTAGATTTTTTAAAGGGAGTACGACGAGGGAATGGGAAAATCACATGTGGTAAAGCCACCCTCAATGTACCCAACCCAAATTCAAATCTGAACCTCCCCTTCACCATTAATCCAATATTTTACCAGACCGACGTACGATATAATTACAGTAACTTCACTGTTATTGATAATTATTTTTCATAGCATCACGTCTTATTACCCGTCAAAGTTGTATTAATAAGTACTAATTACTATAATGTGCTATGAATGGGTAAAGTTAAATTTAGAAGAAGTACACCCGCATTTGCGTGGAGGAAGAATGTATCACCATTTTGGAAAAAACCTCCCTCAGTACACCCTACTGGTTTTTTTTAGTACTGCATCTTACTATCCGTTCGGATTATACACCTATGTACTAATTACAATAATGGTTCGGGGATTAGAAAGGATTAACTGAGAGGAAGTGCATCCACATTGACGTGGAAGGAGAGTGGAAAACCGTTTAGGGAAAACCACCCTCAAAATCTGACCTGGATTTAATCCCAATCTTCCCGTCTTTGGCGGTCTAGTCTAACATGAGAATAGCGCGATAGACCCCGCGGCCACCGAAGCGGGATTCTGGGATTTTAACCCCGATATTCCCGTCTTTGAAAGTCCGGTCTATCGTGAGAGTGACACCTTGGAATGTAAATACACCGAAACGGATGATAGTTGTATTTGATTATAATTGGTTGCATGAAATTATTCTAGCGTACTAGCTTCTAAATAACTCAATAAAATTTGAAAGATTCCCTAACTAGTAGTAAGAGTGGAAACTCCCATTTATTTTTATGTATAGCTGTCTAATATACATGCGGATTTGTATAAAATTTAAGGAATGTGGTCAAATAATAAATTGTTTATCCAACTTTATTTTATACAGTACTATGTTCGTATGCTCTGGGGCGTTATTCTCGAAATATACTGAACTACCAATGAGGTGGAGATCACGCTTCGAATTTAAATCAGGTGTACTGAAGTTTATACACACTCCTTTCACGCAAATGTGGGTGCACTTCCTCAAAATTTAACCTTTCTTACCCCTAACACAGTGGTGTAATTAGTTGATACATGTACAAACCGAATGGGTTGTAAAGCGTGGTTTAAAAATGTACATTAAGTTTTAATAGCTATGTTTCATAAAAATTTAATTTCTTCAATAAAAACTGTCTGATTTCCTATGCGAATGTTTTGAAAAATATTTATTGAACTTAAAGAGTTGGCCTGTTCTTCTAGGGGTAAGGTATCAGACTTCTGTGCTGGGAGTCCGGGGTCCAATCCTCGGTCCCACCACAGATTTATCTGATTGCCAAACCCTTTCTTCACCTCTGACAAGACGTGTATTAATCACAACTTGTGAATGTGTGGAATGCCGGGCCTCCACCGTGGTTCGGATCCCACGTTAAACTGTAGGTCCTCCATTTCATCTCACAATCGCCCTACCATAACAAATTAGCGTAAGTGCGTATAACTCGAACGAGTAGTAAGACGTGGTGCTAATAATAATAATTTAGAGAACTTAGGCCACTTCCTGACTGGTCAGATTGGTTGTGGTATGACGTCAGTGCGACAAGTGCTGAAGCGATATTGCTGCTGACTGAGCTCTCCCGCGAGACGGTATGATATCGGCTTTTTTATTTGCAGATTGGTGGAGTACCGTAAGATGGGGGTACTTGGACAACTTTTTAGCATATTTTGGCAAATGATTTGTTGAAATTTTAGAATGGGACAAATAAAAAATATGTACTGTACCGATCCAACCTTCCAGGTAACATGGCTGAAACAAAAATTGGAATACGTTCAACAAGAAAGGTAAAAATATATATTCTTTTGTGTGCCCAAGTAGCCCCGGGACTTGGACACCCACACTTATTTCTCATTTAAACGTGAGGTAAATTCTCCGGTTATCCAAGCTACCTCGTAATGTGAACGGAATTGCATATGTATGCTTTTTATTAATAAAAAATACGTGACATTCTGTAGGACAGGATTGGAATTGTTAAAAAATAAATATCTCATCACGATTTACAGACCACATGGATCGTTTTATTTTGGATGCAATTCTAATGGAAATGTTGTTTCGAGCTATGAAATATTCAAGAAAATCTGGACCTGGAGTTTTGTATTTAAAGATTCGTACTTGTTTGTCAAGGTATTTTTTTACAGCATCCCTTTTATCTGTCCGTGTCAGAAGAAATCCCCAGTTTGCTACCACAACAAGGGTGTCTACAATGGTGGCTTCTTCATTTTTACTTAGAACAGCAGGATGTCCAAAAGGTTTTGGATTTTGTCCAAGGGTCTTCCTTATAAGTATTGTCCGAGGCACTTTGAATTTTTTAGCAGCTTGTTTTTCTTTAATACCCCCCTTCCCCCCGAACTGCCTACAATGCTTTTTTTTTACAAATCTTCATTTCTATAATTTACACAGGGTTTTGAACCCGGATGTTTTTCCGTACTTTCTTACCATTTTTCATAAACAAATAACACCTGTAACAAAGGAAACTGAACCGTAAATAAAAAAATTATAATATATTTACTAGTAAAAAAAGTAAAAAAATCACTCCGTAATAGCATGTCCAATTAGCCCCGCGGTGTCCAAGTAACCCCGTCTTGCGGTACTACTCCCAGTAGCTCAAGGAAAATGTAGTCTAGTGATGAGGAGGATATTATTTTGTGTCTTTGTTTGTTCTTAAGAAGAGATGAAGGAAGGGTTTGGAAATCGGATAAATTTGTGCCGGGACCAAGGATTGAACCTCGGACCCCAAGGACAGAAGTCTGACACCTTACCATTAGACCACCAGGTCACCATTAATTGATAGGAGAAGGATGGGGGTGTGAATGGGCTGGTAGGGACAATCAGTTCTAACAGATAATTAGAATTTTTTAAAAAAAAGAGAGAGAGAGCTTTTCTAGGATATCAACAGTTTTTATCCATTTAGAATTTTTCTTTTATAAAGGTTCAAGCTTCAGATCTGCTCTTAGAAACATTATCAAGGTTTTTATATATTTTTAGGTCAAAATTTCCAACGTATCTCTTAAGACAGGATTTGAATTCTTCCAAAGGGTGTAATATTAAAATCCATCTGACCAAATCATAAGAATCTATATTTTTACTTATGAACTAATGAACTTAACCAACTCACCTGACAAATCCAAGGGAAGTATATCTAAGCATATATTCTAAATTATTTCCCTCAAGACTATGAACAAAATTGTGTCAAAAAGGATCCATTATTCGCACTCATTTAATTTCTTGTATTGGAAGTAACCAACTAAAACTAATTAAAAAATAATAATTTTAAACCCTATTTTTACACAATGAGCCAGAAAAAATACTAATTTAGATAATAAATACTAAATCATGGACTATTTATTTATAATGTAAATTTTAATGGAACGTACAAAACATATCTTATAAAAACGAGATACTCAGGCATATATAACTTATTTATAAAATGTAAGGACAGTCCAATTTTCGCACGAAAGGCCAATTGAAAAAAAAGTATTTCTTACATTAATATTGATAACGCTTTGACATTTATAGCTATTGATCATATCTGTAAACATGTGGATATGATCATTTATGTGAAACTTGAAATCAACCATCATGTGTGAAAAGGTTTTGCACTTAAAACTAACCGAACTTGTTTTTTAATGCTTTGTAATTAATTTATTTTTCTAAGTAGACTCACGTTGAAATGTGAAAACAGGCTATCATCGTCTAATTTTTTGCACCCTATTTTCAAATTATGTTACTAAATATATTTATAACACCATTTAATCAATTATAGTTAAATAAATTAGCGTTTTAGAGGCCTCTAAGCCAGTATCCATTTTCTAGTATATTATAAACTAGAGTGAAAGAATGCCGTGAGTATTACTTGTCAGTCATATCAGTCTCCTTGGCGACTCTGCAGATGACTCCTCTGTTCATGCTGCACTTCCCCGTGACTGGATCCGGCGGCCCCAGGTTGATGTAGGGTGGCTCTTCCAGGAAGGTTATCCTCAGGTGAAACTTTTTCGGGGACTCCCTGAGGAGGAGTGTGACTGTTCCCCGGCCACACAATGTCCTTGATATCCAGACCTTCCTTCTGCCACGACTTCCACACTCCGATCTTAAAACAAGACAATACTGCGTTACTTCTGGAGGACTTAATGTCCTTGATATTGAGACCTTCCTTATGCCACGACTTCCCCACTCCAATCTTAAAACATAAGACTAATACTGCGTTACTTCTGGAGGACTCCATATCCTTGATATTGAGACCTTCCTTATGCCACGACTTCCCCACTCCAATCTTAAAACATAAGACAATACCTCATTACTTCTGGAGGACTCCATTTCCTTGATATAGAGAACTTCCTTATGCCACGACTTCCACACTCCAATCTTAAAACAACACAACAAGACTCTACTGCGTTACTTCTGGAGGGCTCCATGTCCTTGATATAGAGACCTTCCTTGTGCCACGACTTCCCCACTCCAATCCTAAAACACAAACAATACTGCATTACTTTCTGGAGGACTCCATGTCCTTGATATAGAGACCTTCCTTATGCCACGACTTCCCCACTCCAATCTTAAAACACAAGACAATACTGAATTACTTCTGGAGGACTCCATATCCTTGATATAGAGACTTGCTAAGACTTCCACACGCTTAGCTCAAAACAACACGGCGAGAACAAATTTAAAGGTGATCATTAATGTAAGTGTCCTAGTTTTAAATAAAATTAGAGTAAAAATTAAAATGAACGTATTTTTAAGAAATGGCATTGGACAAGAAAATAAAGTAATACTATTTTTTAAATTATAATGAAAATGTGTATTTTCTTTTTTTAAATGGATATCAAATACATTTTTGACAATTTTATCTATTTTCCTATAGTATTTCTAATTTATCCTTGTGATTATTTTGTATTTGATAAATAAATAACAATTTTTAAAACATTTATGTTTAGTTTTGTTAATTTTGGATAGCAAACAATTTTAAAGTATTTTAAAATTCTAGCATTTTCACGAAAGTATACACTTAAAATATATATTGTATATTTGTTGTGTATTTCCTATAAGATTAATTATTGAATATGATAAACCGAGATAATTTTGTGAGGTAAAAACTCAATACACTGTGAATAATATCACATACATATATCATGTGACATTAAAGCACCTCTCAAAGATATCGCCAAGTAATATGAAACATTTTTCCTAGTATTACTCCAATCTGTTAGTAACACAGTACAATGATAAATTGTTTGCTACCCTTCTTTTGGGTAATAGTTCAAAGTTTTCAAGGTATTTAGTCTGTGACCCCATTTATGTGAATAGTTAAGTTTTAGGCACCCCTCTTTTACTCCAAACTATAATAATGCTTTAAAATATGATCTGACAATGGTATTTATGAAGTGTTGGCAATTAGAACCACATCGCTAGCGCTCTTGGCGTTAGAGCCATGAACTAAAAAAAACTCGAAGCGGTACGTTACACTTGCAACACAACGCATTTCCTATTGTTGAATGTTAATTAATCTATTCTTATTTCAAAGTCAATAAAATGTAATTAATCCAATATTTTATAAATAAACCACGTTATGAAATATAAGATCTAGCTAAACTCCTTGTTTTAAATAAACGGCAAATTGCTAACAAACCAGTAATGGCGAATTTTACATAGACTTCACATTACCATTTATATGGACTTCACGTCCATGCATGCGCATTTCTCTGTGACGTCATTAAAAGTTGCTCCCAGTGATAGTGCCCCAAACTAGTTTACGGGATCAACTAGCCCCCTATAAGAATGCCCACCCCATGCGAAGTATTGTTTTTATTAAATTATTTGTTTTTGATTCAACCTTTTCATATCAATGTCGATGTATGACCAAATGAGCCACTCGGGTGGTCGAATGGTCTAAGACTTCACTCTCGTAATAGACTGAACCGCATATGAGGGGGAGGCGGTGTCGGTTTTAAAATTCCGGTTGGGTGTACTAAGTGCGATTTTTCTTGAATTGTTTTTCCAATCATCCTTTACGCAAATTCAGGTACACTCCTTCTAAATTAAGCCCTACTCATCCCTAACACATTAGCCTAATTTGTTTATATGCATATAACCCGAATATAAAGTAAGACATAGTGTCAAAAAATAAAAGATTATATTAAGGTTTTAATTTGTGAACTGACAACCAAGCTATTACTTTTTAAAGAGCCACAGAAAATCTTAATGGCCACCTCTTAGGGAAGTACTGGGGCTATTCTGCTCCTTAACACGGGCGAACCATTTTCGTCGATCTTCAAAGAAGCTGGGATTTGATGAAAGAAAACTTCGTCCTCGGCTAGGAAAAAGTTTAAGACCGCCCATTCAACAGATAAAGTGATGACGTAAAAGTCTTGAGGCCCACGGGACATTTTACTGTTTGGCTATTTGGAAAAAAGGGTTCACTATTAACGTGTAATAGTCATTTCTGACCCATCATAAACTCGGAGAAGCTGTTTATAAGGAAGCTGAGAAAGGTTTGCGGACATGAGCTGTGAATTAATAAACTCTTGCGCCATTAGAATATATGTGAAGAAATTGTTAGCGAGAGTAAAATGGTGACACATAACCTCCTTTTCGTATATACTCAAAAAATACATTGTATTTAATCAATAGTTTTAGTGTTATCACTTTTTGAAGCACCATCTCACTTTTGATACGTGTTAAATCTTGCCCGGGTTCGAATCTAGCATTGAGACGCAAAATTAAAAGAGGAATTGTATCTATTATCTAGGGACCGCTCTGATTATATTGTCAAAGGAGCTAATGGCCTAGACCAGGGTTTTCAAACTTTTAAGTATGAAGAGTTATTTTCCAAATTATGTTTTACTTTGGGGGCGCCAAGAAAAATGTCGATATTTATATTTAAATGTTTATACTTTATTTGTGTATTTATTAGTGATAATTTGGAAAAATACATATTTTAAATGTCATAAATAAAACTTAATTATAATATTGTCATTATTTAGATTTTAATATTTGAACCTCAAATTTGGAGGTATGTTACAAAGTGGGCTTATTGTTAAAAACTCATTTATCAAGATGTTAATGGAATAATAAATTGAAGACTAATGATGAAAATATAACAAATAAGTTTAATTTCAAATAATACTCTACAACCATCCTGTTAGTTATCAAACATAACTATTTAAAAAAAGTGCAAAATTACAAAATATAAGGCGGGCTCCTAAAATCTATTAAAAGGGCACCATTGCACCCGCGGGAACCAAGTTGCCATTCCCTGTCCTAAACGTTCTAGATTTAGTGGAGCAATCACAAATAAATATATATAAAATGTAATACAAACATTTTCTCATATCCGTATAATATAAATTATTATTTAACTTTCTTGCCTTCCAGCTAAATTGATTAAAATTATATAAATGTATTTTCAAATATATCGTAATTTTTATGAACATATATTTTAAATGCCAATAGATTGGTTCATGTTAATGAGATATTAGACTTGGGTGTTAGAATTTGTTTGAAAACTAGAAATGGTTCACGTCATTAAGTTAGTTTGATAATAATAGGACTTTTATATTTAAAATAAAAAATACCCTATACATTTAAAAATCTACTTTTGAATCCATTGAATTATATAAACTTGCTTTTGAAATGTTTAAATTTCGTATTCATATCTCGGGGATACAAATATTTACAAATACCAATTCCTATTAAAAATATTTCGCTTATTTATTCATCATATTACGCCAATCAAGAAAATTAAATTTGTTCATGGACACCTTGATCTTAGATCTTGAGGCATTATTTTGGCCGATACATTATTATTTAGATCTAATATTAAAACGAATTAATCGAACTGCTATAATCGTTTTAAAGAAATTATAACGCGTTTGTTTCAGCTTAGCTTTTATCATTGGGATATTTAACGTCAACTTTCTAAGCACACGGATTTAATCAGCAGATGACTTACAAGTTTTTTTTACACGTGTAGCCCCTTGAACGAAAGCGCGAGTCTTATCCTTTCTGGTTAGTCATTGACAAAAAAGGTTGGGGCTCGAATCCCGGTTGAGTGCACTGTGATTAATTTTTTTTTCTTAAATGGTGTCCCCTACGGGAATGGGGTTACATTTCCTTTAAAGTATATCTTCCTCATCCCTACACCATCTAAAGCAGTGGTTCTCAAATTAGGGAGGGGGAGGTGAAGTACTTTCAGGGGGGTGGGCCCCTTGGAACAATTCGGAATTAACGTTAAAAATTATATATATTTGAAGATATTTTTTATTTAAATAACTTTTCTAAAGTAACTAAGATAATTATTTATTGTAGTATTGGCAACACTGCCAACCAGTTAAAGATCTTAAGCCTCGGATTCGCCCACCAATTCTCCTCTATACTCTTCTACTAAGCCAGGGGTCTCCAAACTTTATATACCAAAGGAGCCTTGGAGCCATAAAGATGTAACCACATGAAGATTTATATGTTTAAATTGATGTTATTACTCACATTATTCATGTCTACAGGGTAGTCAATACAAACACGCCTTCAATTTCTGGTTGAAGATTCACACATAGTTATTATATTCATGTTATTATTATTATTATTATTATCATCACCGCATCTTACTACCCGTTCGGGCTATACGCACTTACGCCCATGTGCAATGTTAGGGTGATTGTGAGATGAAATGGAGACCTACAGTTTAACGTGGAATCCGAACCACGGTGGAGGCCTGGCATTCCTCACATTCACAAGTTGGGAATAAGACACGTCTTGTCAGAGGTGAAGGAAGGGTTTGGTAATCAGATAAATCTGTGCAGGGACCGAGTATTGAACCCCGGACCCCCAGGATAGAAGTTTGACACCTTGCCCCTAGACCGCCAGGTAACTATTCATGTAATTAATAAAAGTGAAAAATTTTAATAAAATTGTATTTATAATCATAGGTCTATTTATAAAACCAACATTTTATATTATATATTTAGGGACAGATATATTTAATTGCTTACTAAAACAATACAACAGTAAGGACATCACTTGCATAATTTATAATAATTTGTTACTGTGAAATATTAAGTAAGTTTAGTTATAAACTGGTTCTAGACATGATCATCTAGTACTAATAGGTGTAAACTAGATTAAATTAACTTAATGATTTATGTAGACAAATATTTATTATGATAGTAGTTAATTGACTAATAATAACTGATTAGTAATTGATTATTAATAGCTATTTTATAATGATAATATTAAGGGCTTAAGTCTATTATATTAATTTTTTTCAAATCCATATTTCATTAATATTGCTCTTCATCAAAATTATATCTTGATAATTGACTTGACTAAAGGTCGATAATAGAGAACCAAACATATTATATTTTAATTCTTAGTGCTACCTGCTTTGGTGGCCACATGTCAATAACAGTGATATCCGGATTCGAATCTCAGTCGGGTGTACTGAGGGTGATTAAAAATAAATGTTTTCCACACTCACTCCACGCAAATGCGGGTACGCCTCCTTCAAATTAAACCTTTCTCATCTCTAACTCATTACCGTAATTAGTAAATACGCGTACAACCTGAACAGGAAGTAAGACGTGGTACTAATAAAACATTATTCGTGTGTTGATTGTAATAGACGATAGAATAATAGCCGTCTCTTGTCAAGACTAGTGAGAATAGTTTACAAAGTTAAAGAGTGATTAAATATTAATGACATACGAAGTGTAAATTCAGCTTTATAACTGATCCCTTTAAAAGGTAGATACTAATAAACCAAGGGAGTTAATTCCCGGGCGAGTAAAGAAGCTTGTAACGGACGATCACCAGTGAAATTACTTGGAGTGCCGCGTCGTATTATTCATGTATCGTATATTTCAACCTTCACTTTCTAAACTCAACATGACCTAGAACATAAACAACTAACCAATGTACATACAACATAGACAAATAATTATTAACGTCTAACAAATGAATAAAAAAATAATTAGAATGACAGATAAACCCAAGTATATAAAATCTACAAGCAAATACGTATTGAAAAATGAAATCACGAAATGTAATTTGAACCTTGTGCTATTATAAAGGTATTCGATTCAATTTCACAATGTAGTTTTTTTTAAATATTTGTTTGCAAGTCGATTTTGAATTTATATTTGTGTTCGACCAACATTTACATGTATATTGTTTGCCTTTCAATATTATTATTATTTTTTAGTGGCGCGTCTTACTACCTGTTCAGGTTATACGCATATGTGATAATTACTCTAATAGGTTACGGATGAGGAAAGTTGAACCTAGAGGAAGTGTACCCGCAATTCATGAAGGTATAGTGGATAAACATTCTAAAATTATTATTATTATTATTATTATTATTATTAGCACCGCGTCTAACTACTCATTCGGGTTATACGCACTTAAACTAATGTATAATGGTAGGGTGATTGTGAGATGAAATGAAGGACCTACAGTTTAACGTGGGATCCGAACCACGGCGGAGGCCTGGCGTTCCCCACATTCACAAGTTGTGATTAATACAAGTCTTGTCAAAGGTGAAGGAAGGGTTTGGCAATCAGATAAATCTGTGCCAGGACTGAGGATTGAACCCCACACCCGTAACACAGAAGTCCGACACCTTACCCCTAAAACTCAAGATCACCAAAATTCTAAAAAAAACCACCTTTATTACACCAGAGCGGGATTCGAGCCCTGATATTTTACATACCACAATAGACATGTGACCGATGGCTTTACTTCTCATCCGAAGGAAGTTGTGCTACGGACTGTTATCGCTTAATAAATATCCATTGGCCTCGGCTGGGTTTGAATTCACATACATCGGGTCCTGATGCGAGCACTCTACCGCAAGACCACCAAAGTTGAACAGTTAAAATACGTTTTATGATGTTATATTATATTTAACTATAATCTCAAAAGTAGCTTATAGCGTTCTTCCACTCTTTTGATCCCATGATGGGGTTTTTTTTTACTTGAAATCTAATTTTGGGATTAGTATGGGATTGCGTATCGGAAAGTTCAAAGAGAAGTGAAACCACTCTTCGCGTTGCTAATTTCTCCTCTAATCATGGGCGTACCCACAGAAAAGACTTTCATTCAAAAGAGAAAAAGAAAATTCCAGCAAAGAGAAGAAAACTTAAGATAAGTAAAAGGGTAAAACTTAAAAGAATAAAGTTGTTTCTGTAAGAACAAGAGTGGATAATCAAAGTGGTTTAATGTTTCTTTTCAAATAAATGAAGAGTATTAATGACTTTAAAGAATCATTATAAGTTAAAATAATATTATTGTTAGGATTAAATGTATGAATATAAAATGGCTTCATTCTTTACAGAAATGTATTATTTGAGATTTTGGGTTTAAGACTCGAGTAAAACCAAAAGTTTCTTTAGAAACCGATTAATTTTGTAAAACACATTTTATTAAGCGGTATTTAGTAATACTAATAATAATAATTTGATAATATTTTGCTTTATTACTAACGAATATAAAACCCTATTAGTAGGGAATATTATTAATTTGGTTTACGAACCCACTTCAATGGTCGCATGGTCTAAGGCATTACTCTCACAATAGGTTAGGCTGCCGATGATGGGGAGATCGAGGTTCGAATCTCGGTTGGGTGTACTGAGGGTGGCTTATACTAAATGGTTTTTTACTCAAATGCTGATAAAATTCCAATGAATATAACCATCATAATCCCCAAAACTATTAGAGTAATTAGTACATAAGCGTATAGCCCGAATGGGTCATACGAAATATGTTTATACGTTTGAATGTATAGTAGTTTTTTATGATTCATTGAGGGATCTTAAAATGGAATTAAAAAGTATATTTTGGGTTTTATAAAACAAATTTAAATTTAATATTCTGTGTGTCATAACTAATTACTCAATAGAAATATTATTATTATTATCATATTATTATTATTATTAGTACTAGTAATAGTAGTAGAACTGCGTATTTCTACCCTTTCGGTTTAAACACACGCTTATGTTTAATGGTAGGGTGATTGTGAGATGAAATGTTGGACCTACAGTTTAACGTGGGATCCGAACCACGGTGGAGGCCTGGCATTCCACACATTCACAAGTTGTGATTAATACATGTTTTGTCAGAGGTGAAGGACGGGTTTGATAATCAGATAAGTCTGTGCCGGGACCGAGGATTGAACCCCGGCCGCCAGAACAGAAGTCTGACAGCTTACCCCTAGACCACCAGATCACCACATTGCAATATAAATACAGATTTGAAATTGTATGTAGTTTTTATTTATGTCTTATACATTGAGACATAATATTATTATTAATAAGAATAACATTATTATTATTATTATTATTCCAGGGCTTACTCTGTATTATACTTATAGGCTATTTTGATATATTTGGTGTTGTAATTATTACTTTTAAGTACAACTATTTACAACGTTACGCTATTTATTTCGACAATGTTTCTCAGAAATATATTCATTATCTTTCCTCTTATTTTCTAAAAGGGATTATTAAAAAAACTGAGAATTTGTTCAAAAAATTTTAATTAAAAAAATATTCAATAGGAGTTTTTAATCTATTTACTTAATGAACAACTTTATAGTAATTCCGAGAGATTTACACAAATCATTTTTTCATTCTTTTTTTGTAATGGTGTTCCCAAAAAAATCAATTTTGCAATTATTATAAAAAATTAATTTTTTTATTTGGTACTAAAATTTTAATAGGAATAGACTTAAATACTTGGCCTAAATTATTTTAATTTCCCATCTTTCCGTGATGTCAACCCGTAAGTGAGCTATACCAACAAAGTGGCTACCACAGTTTGTCGAAGATAGTTCCAACATTTACGGATATATGTAGTCAGCACAACGAGCCTTCCAGCCGCTAATATCAGTTGTTTTAGACCAGAGCCACTATCTCTTTATTCAAGTAGTTCCTCAATTATCCTCACAAGGCTGAGTTGACCCCGTTCCAGACCCGCTGCTTCCCATAAATACTGGAAGCACCGGGGATCAAACCCGGGATTTAATAATCTAAAGGTTACATTTGAGAAGTTTCCATACCAAATTAATGTACAATGATTCAACGGGCCTTCTAGCTGATTTTATATTTTGCCCGCCACGAAACCATAACCAGTGAGTATATAACCTTTATCGCCACATCACGAATCCATATAAGACCAAGCCTGTCCTCAACCAACCAGCTGTCATTAAGAGTGTTAAAATTGATAACACCGGTTCACATTAATACCAAAAATATATAACCGTTTTCCCAATACAAAATCATCATGAACTGCTTTGGTGGCTACATGAGCTGCCTTTGTGGCCACATGGTCTAAAGTGTCGGTCTCGTGCTGGACTAGACAGCCTTTAGTAGGAACATTGAAGTTATTTTCGATCGGGTGTACTGAGGGTTATTTAAAAAAAATATGGGTATTTCACTCTTCGTTCACGCTAATGCAGGTACAGTTCCTTTAAAAATTATTTAATCCACTATTCAGTTCTCTATGATAATATGGATTACCTATGTAAAATTTGGTTTCAATAGCAGTTAAATGTAATACCATGCCAATTCCCAAAACCAATGAATATCTGACGACTCAAATAGCATCACTGACCGACCACTGAGTGTATATATGATCCTTCCCGCTCAAATGCTGACTGACCACACTGACGATATTGAACGTTACTAACCATACCTCAATTCTATACCATCATACCACAACACCATCAACAAGGCATCGTACCATATTCGTCCCATTCCCCGAGAACCATGTCGGCCAAGAGCTCTCCAATTATCACGACACTCAACAAGCCTGGACAACGATGGCATATTGCCAGCTCAACCAACATTACTCTGGCACAGTTTGGAGCCATTCGTCAACATGATTTATGTGATCGCTTGGCCATACATTTTGGAAGGATGTTACTGAGGTTAAACTATAAAGCCTTCAGATAAACGCTCTTCAAAATTATAATAATACTTTAAATTGTGACCAAGAACAAAATTATAAGCACTTAGAGTATTTCTATATTTTTTTAAAATTACTTTTACTAAAATTAAAATAGTTATCCACCTCTAAATTAAATTCATAAAATAATTAAAAGTGATTAAAGAGTCAAATATTTAAAGCTATTCACTAAATTTTATTAATAGGTTGTAAATTATAAATTTTATTGTGATAGAAATTGTGAATTTAACTACACTATAGTTTACCTTGGTTTTAAACCTCCTTTTAAAAATAAATAATATAAAAATATAATCATAACTAATATATTGAACAAAATTATGTGTTAACAATACAAAATTTAACAAAGAATATTTTAAGTAAAGTTTGAACTTTTGAGAAAGATAAATGTTAAGTTTGAAAAAGAATTAAAATTATAGCCATTTTACTATAAAACTAGATATTACACAAGTTTAAATAACGATTTCCCCTAGCCATAGTGATTATTTAAAAATAAATAAACAAATCAATATTTTTAATAAATTGAATCATTGCTTAATTGCTTTAAAATATATAATAAGACAGTATAGAAACACTTTACACTAATATAAAGTAAGTGATAGTGCAGGAAGCCAACTTGAGAGAATAGTTAGGTTAGGCTTTCATAGGAAAACACACACACACACACTTCTCTTTTAATTTCTTCTTTCACTTTTACACTTACCACTTCTTCACACTTCAAAAGTTACACATTGTTTTATATTTTTGGTTGGCTTCCTTCACTATCAATTACTTTAAATATATTCAAAAGAGCTGTTCCTCATCTTGAAAAGTAGATTTCAAACAATGAATCAATACTTGGAACGTATTATTATAATATTACATACCTCCTCCCAAACCAATTGCTTGCTTACACCAGGTCTCAAGTTCATTATTTTCAACTCTGCTGCCTTAAGGACACCGTCAGCTGTGAATTCCACATTCGGCTTTCCTTGGTCCCCTTCCACACTGACATTCCTCAAGTACCTGTGTGATAAAAACAGTTTTTACTCAGTGTTCGTTTTTACACAAATGAGCAGCTTAAAGAAATTAATTAAATACTTATTCATTTTTACAAAATTTATTTTTCTATTGATATAATTTTTTTTATAAAACTCTGATCATTGTTATTTTTATAGAATTGCGTATTATTATAATTATTAGCACCGTATCTTACTACCCGTTCGGGGTATACTCACGCTAATATGTAATGGTAGGGTGATTGTGAGATGAAATGGAGGACCTACAATTTAACGTGGGATCTAAACCACGGCGGAGGCCTGGCATTCAACACATTCACAAGATGTGATTAATACACGTCTTGTCAGAGGTCAAGGAAGTGTTTAGTAATAAGATAAATCTGTGCCGGGACCGAGGGTTGGACCCTGGACTCCCAGCGCAGAAGTCCGACACCTTACCCCTAGACCGCCAGGTCACTGTCATCGCGTATTAATCTCCATACGGTTTATAAGTTGTTTTTTGTACTAATTACGCTAGTATGTTAGGGATATATATATATATATATATATATGGAAGGTTGAATATTTAGGAGGTATAACAGTATTTGAATAGTGGAAGTTGAGTCTAAAACTATTTAAGATAAACCACCTTAAGTCCACCTGACCGTGATTTGAACCCTGATATCTCCTTTGTCCGCATCCCAAAACTCACCCAGCATTTTTTTAATTTCAAAAAATTTCAAAGGGTAAGTTTTAAATTTGGTATTTAAATTAGAATAGTAATATATTTTCTGCATAGGTTAGTTGTAATTCCAATTGACATCCATAACATTTAAAGAATGCTATCGCAAAATTGACGCTAATGTGTCAACGGGCTAGCTATTATATTTAAATATAAAGCTCTTTTGAATCTGGAAATATATTATGTATCAACGAGCAGGAGTGCTTAACTTTTTTGAAATGGGATCTAAGTGTTTAAAATTCTGGTAAGTTGAGTTATGAGGTTTTATTTGTTTTTAAATAGTAATTTTACATTTGGCTACGAAATAAAATTGATTTATTTAATAAATTACATTCTAACAATTTTAACATTGATTAATTTGAGAATAATCCAAACTGTTAGTAAGGCACGTAGCAATAAATATACGGCTTGTTTTTTTCAAATAAATCTCAGATTGTTGTTAAGGAGAGTATACTTTTTCATTCATTTTAATAAGACAGTTTGTTGCATTGAGAAGTAATTATATTTGGAACTAGGAGTCAAATTTGAATAATTAATATTATATAATGTGAGAAGTTAAACCTTTATATTATATACAAAATTTTGATATGTTAAAACACAAAGTGACAATACCTTTCAAAGAAACAAAACAAAGTTTGTAAAATTTATAATTAAAATTAAATGTAAATTAATATATTTTTACATTACAATAGTAAAAATAAACATAATACAATGGCCAAACTAGTTTGCAATGCAACAAATGGTCTTCCGGCTTCTTAATGAAAGGAAATGTAATAGCTATTCATTAAGAAAGCTCAAATTTTTTTTAAATAATCAATTTTGAGCCAAGATAAAAAAACCAGACCTTCGTCAAAACGTAACAATAGCTTTACCAATATTCACCACCTGGGAAATCATGGTCAACTACTTATATTAACTTTGGCTACTTAGCGGTTATTGAACATTTGCGTTGAGAGACATTTTCAATTTAAGTAATGGGCTTGATGAACGTTTAATAAAAAAAAAGTTCTCACTAATTGTAACTAATGAAAGAACCCTTCCCGTTTACAAACCCTTCTCTTTGATATTCTTGCTATAAATCCCTTCCGTGAAATTACCAAGGTATAATTGGCTTCATTCGCTCCGATATTCCATTTTATGTGTCATGCGGTCAGTTTAGTTTGGACTAGCAAATCTAATTACTTAGCCAGCTTGCGTTCTCCGTCTGCTTTTGTCTGATGTGGTTAACAGGTAGATCGCAGGCTGCCTTGTTGAAGTTAACAGTGCGGTAGAGAGTTAGTGTGAACAAAATAAGTATATTATAGCATTGCAATAACTACGTAATTAACACCTTCACGCGACTGGGAATTAGTAGGTGTGTTTTTAATTAGGGTTTACAAATACTCGACTACTACAAATATCATAATACAGATTTCATAGACCTTCATAATAGTCTAGACTCGCACTTATGGTGGATGGAAAGGGAAGCGAGAAATGGCCAGTGGTTTTGTAGTTTTTATGGCAAAACTTTTTCTTTTGCTCCTGTAAAAACAATTTTTTTTTTTACATAGTGATATCAACCATTTCCGAAAATTTATCATGAGCACAGTAGCATTTGACGGGAAACTTTTTAAATGAAGAGAGAAAGTTGTCATTAAATTCCAGAACACTCTTGAGAGATAATTTAAGAAATTTTAAGGTCACCATGGGAATACAATTAAATTATATGTTTGTATTGGAGCAATATTTTATTTATTTATAAAAAAAATGTTTTGACATTAAAACTGCAAAAATACTGTTAATTTTTTTAAATCAAATTCCCTTCCATCCCACCTTAAGAAAATCTGCTCGATAAGGCTTCAATAAAATACTTATTTCCAAATAAAATGGACATCATGGCAACAAATATGAGGCATGAATTTAACTATATCTAACAGTGACTTTAATATAGTTTTATCTAAACATCTCAAGTGGTTTGAAAATTGGAATTTTATATTAAATTGTTAATACACGTTTAGTTGTACTTGATGAAATATATACGTATCCCTGTGAAATTATTTTATAAATAATAAAATTGTATTTACCAAGTGAATTAACCTAAAAAGACTACACTTAGGGATCAAATAAATATCCATTAACAATAGCTTATGGTAGTATGGTAGTATATATATTGTGTATCAGTCTAAAATACGTACAATATTTTAAGATCGTTTGCAGTATTTGAAAGCTTGAAATATGAAACTCAAACATATTTTATTTTTGTTGCGCTTCTTACTACCTTTCTGAGATGTACGCATATAATCATCCATCCATCTAAATCTTCTCATCCACTAATCAATAATCTTACCACCCATCATATTATCATTAATCCATCCATAATCTTACTATCCATCATCTTATCATCCATTCATCCATAATCTTATCACCTATCCTACCATAATCCTACTATACATCATCTTATATCCTCCATTCATCATCTTACCATCAATCCATCCATCCATCGATTAATCCATAGATCCATCCATCGAGCCATCCATCCTTCATTCCATCTACTTAAAGTTTGTTCCCCAGATGTATTCTGTATAATTAAATATAAATCAACCACCCCTCTCCCTCCCACGTAACGCTAAATAGTAATAAAACTGTTCCAAAATACCAGACAAGAAAAGAAAAATAAATTATAAGAGGTGAAAACAGCCCCCTACCCCCTGTTTCCATAGTTAATGCGTGCAAAAATATTACCACTTCTAACCTTGATTTGTCTTGATTTTCATAATCTTTTAATTAAATATCAGAATTATTCACTGACAAAGCGGCCCTGAATGTCATAAAATCATAAAAATGAATATATTGTTAATCTTTTTTAAAATATATTTTCAATATTCGATAAAATATCGAGGTGTTATATCTTTATTTAGAAATGATTATTGGCTTATTTAAGGTAAATATTTTTTTAAAAAACCCTGAAAATTAAACTTTGTTGGAATGTGCCGTTCAGAGGATTGCGGTCTTCGTCCCTGGTTCCAAGAGTAATAGTGTGTCACTGGAATGTGCAAGCTCCCCGCACTCGACACTGGATATTGGACACAAAGTGTCCGGACCCCGACCTGACAAAACTCTCCAGTGAAGCAGAATATGGGAGTAGCGGAGAGAAATCCCTTGTCGTCTGTTCAATATCGGAGGTACAACTCGGAAAGAGAAGAGCTGTCATCCCAACTCTCCAAATGCCCCCAAAGATGGGTTTTAGGAGTTTGACATCGGATTCAAGAACAGTTCCCAAGGAACAGGCCACCATGTTGAAAGGGACGTCGTAAGGGAAAAAAAAGGGTAGGGAGGACGGATATTATTAGAGAGAAGACATTTTGTTTCTGAAGTAATTCAATCACCGGTACAACCTGTCACCAAAAGGAACTTAATTAAAATGAGGTGGAGGGGAAAAGCAAGTATAGATAAGTATTCTTGCAGTATTTATAAAAAGAATCCTTTTTTGGCCAAATTATAAAATATTATTTAAGTAGATACGTTTATCTTAAACTTCACATTTAGTATTTTTTTTAGCAGGACATTTTACTACCCGTTCAGGTTATACGCACTTACGCCCATGTGTAATGGTAGGGTGATTGTGAGATGAAATGGAGGAACTACAGTTTAACGTGGAATCCGAACCATGGAGGAGGCCTGGAATTCCCAACATTCACAAGATGTCTTATCAAAGGTGAAGGAAGGGTTTGGTAATCAGCTAAATCTGTGCCAGGACCGAGGATTGAACCCGGGACCTTCAGCACAGAAGTCCGACACCTTACCCCTAGACCACCAGGTCACCAAGTTAAATTTAAAATATTTAAGATAAACCGTGTAATATGCCCGTACGCACACTTATAACTATAGGCCTACATATTTATACTAATCAAATACATGTAAGTTATAATAAAATTCAATCCTGACAATTTTTTTAGAATACGTATTTTAACTATTTGAACAGTTAGCTATTACACATATTCCACTATGGTCCTCCTCTTAATTTCCTTCCAAGTAATTGTGAGGGACACATTTTCAGTGAACGTGGGCTGCAAGTTGGAGCACCCTGCCTTAGACGATGTGACCACCGAAGTGGATTTCAACAGTTCTTGAATAAATGTCATGAAGTCAGTGGCATTTAAACATCACCTTTTTAAGTAAGAGAAAACGTCCTGTACCAATTACAAGATGCCCATGGTAGGTATTCAAGAACTGTTGAAATTACTATGCATAGGAAATTAAAATAAACGTAGGATATCTAATAAATAAATATTTTTTTAATTTTTACCGAAAAAGTTTGTTATCATAAAAAATGTAAAAGTACGTAACATAAATCTCATTAACTTTAATCCCATATGTGCATCAACATGTAAGTTTTTTATTTTTAGTCTATATTTAAATTCACCACAAATAAATGTTAAACATATCTTACGAACTGATAACGCACATCAGTACAATATATAATACGGCTTGTATAGTAAAGTTAATATAATTATACAATAGTATTTTACATATTTAAATATTACCGAAATTAGATATTTTCGTGAAAAACTCATTTATAGGAATTTTCTTTAAATTCAACCATTTTGTTTGATTTTTTAACTAATTAATAAAAATAATAATATTTAGTACCGCGTCTTACTACCCGTTTGGGTTATACGCTTTAATTACTAATTACTCTAATGGATTAGGAATTGGGAAGGTTGAATTAGAGGAAGTGAACCGGCATTTGCGTGGAGGGAGAGTGGAAAACCATTTTAACTAATTCTCTTAAGCCAACCCCCATCAGAGGCTACGTAACCTAAGATGTCACTCAAATAATAGATTCGATTTTCAATGACAAGGAGATCGGAATTCTAAACAGGTCATGCGTGTTAAGATTTTTTTTTAAAATCATTTCTCACTATAGCCAGGACGGATGGTCAGCCACGGTGCACACAATAAAACTTTATTGCAAACACTTTTGTGGTCTATTAAGATTATAAAATCTTATAATGAGGGCCTTGGAGGTTCCTGTAAAAAAAAAATTGAGGCCCCAACATTAAACCAGTATCTCCCACCCACCCCAAACATACAATATTATAATTCTTTTATTTTAAAAATTACTTGATAAAAGTTTAATACTAAAGATATTATTAAAATAAAGAACTATTTTCATCACAATAAATTAAATTAATTTTTAGTAATAACAGAAAATAATCTCAGAACTTTCAAAGTAAAATTAATTTGATTTATTCATAGATATTCATAAATATGTTTTGAATGGCCGCAGATTTGTGGAGGCCCTGGAGACTTAACCCTTGTAAACCTCCTCCTTTAAATATGGGCCCATTTATAATATATTTAGTCATTATAATAATTAAGACTTTAAAACCTTTCTTTAACTGTTAGATAACGATAAAGAATAAAATCTATCAAGAAATAAAAATAACAGTTTAATGTATTATTTTTTGACTCATCTTAACTACGATGTATTTTTTGTTACGCTGATGAGGCACGGACGAAGCAAATAAAAAGTTAAAGGAATTGTATGCACCCACATTTGTGATCGAGTGAGAATGGGAAATCCTTTAGTTATAAAAAAAACATTAATTCAGAATGACGTGATTCAAATGCTGACTACCTCGCAATCTATAAATCAGATTATATGAGTCTGAGATTAAGTCCACGGTCCCACCAATGAGCTTTTAAAATTGTTCGCTGTTCAGTCATATTGATAACAACGGATAAATTACTTTTTTAATTACATATTTATTGTACAAACATAAATACATATCTAATCACGCCGTTTCCTTACTAGGTAGGCAAGAAACTATTCTAAATAACCCAAAAAACAACTCCTTGCCTTTTTTTTAGCACAGCATTCTTCTACACGTTCAGGATATACGCCTGAGTACTAATTGAACTAATGGGTTGGGGATTAGCAAGGTTTGATTTATATGAAATGCACCCGCGTTTGCGTTAAGGGAGGGTGGAAACCCATTTATAGGAAAACCACCCTCAGTGCACCCGACTGGGATCGAATCCTTATCTCCCCGTATTCAGCAGACTTGTATATCACGAGAGTAGCGCGTTAGAGCACGCGGCCACCGAAGTGGGTAAATTCTTGCTTAGTCAATCCTCACTAACTTTCTCCACACTTCTCTATGTTAGAATACTTTCTTCTCTCCAACAACATTTATACACCGAGTCATACGTGCTCTTTTATTCTTAAAACACTTTAAAGTTTATATTTTTCAAACAAAATTTAACCACGTTTTACATGATGTAGATGAATGTATGAAAAAGAGAGTTTTAAGAATAAAATATCATGTATTACCTGGTGTATGGATGATGTTGAAGTGAAGTAATTATGCAAACATAGGAAAGTGTGGGGAAAGTTAGTGAAGATGAATTAAGTATGAAGTTGTCACTGGATATCGATAAATCAAACAAAAACAAATTTTACTTGTTTTTACTAGCTATTTTTAGTTTTGAACTATTGGTACACCTAGAGTCTCCCAATACATCCAATATTTTTATTAATGAATTTATCTGATAAAAAATATTTTACTAAGTTAATTTAATGTATTACCCTCGTTGGTGGACGAATGGTTTAAGATGACAGGGGATCGGGGCTCAAATTCCAGTCGGATGTGCTGTGAGTGATTTTTCCCAAATGTATTTCCAATCTCCCTCACCGAAAATGTGGGTACACTTCCTCTAAATTCTATTTTCCTTATCCCTAAGACATTGGCTTAATTAGTAGGCCTACATATGCTTATATCCCGAGCGGGTAGTAGGCCTAAGAGGTGATGCTAAAAATATAATCACGTTTTCATGCTTAAAGTCATGTGATATGCAGCCATACCTTTGTTTTAAGAGGTTTTCAATATCCTAATAATCCAGTAAATTACTATCGTTATTTACCGCTACAAATATGTTTGTACTTTCTTAAACGTGATCCAAACGTCTATTCTTGAGAAAATCCTGGTATAGCTTGTAGTTTTAATCATAACAGCGGAGACGAACCAAAGGGGGAAGAAGACTGACACTAGACTGATCTTTGTCCATGATTAAAATCACGTGATGTGTAAAAACATCGACCGATATTTCCCAAGTTTCCATACAATACCTTGTTGCCGTACACTTAACACAAATTTTGAGAACATAAGAGTCTGGTTCGTATCGCTGAACACATTATCAAATGTCAAGGTCATATCATCTGGTCTGCTGGTGATCGGTGTTAGTATCTTGGTCGGGTGTACTGAGGGTAGTGTTTTATAAATGAATTTCCACTCCACACAAATTAGGATACATTTCCTCTAAAATTCTACCTTCCACACTCTACTCTCTTAGACTAAGTTTGTAGACAACCCCAGACGGATATTAATAAAATATAACTTTTTTTTATTTAGCACCGCGTCTTATTACCCGTTCAAGTTAAACGCTTAAGTAATAATTATGCTAATAGGTTAGGAATTGGGAAGGTTGAATTTGGATAAAGTGAGCCCACATTTGCGTGGAGATAAAAAGAGAGTGTGTGTGGAAAAACATTTATTAAAAACCACCCCCAGGTCACTCGACCAAAATTCGAACCTCGATCTCCCCGTCCTCGGCAGTCTAGCTCATGAAAGTAGCGCGTTAGCTAAATACGCCCCCGAAGCGGGTAATGAAATATAATATTTGGCAAAATCTAAAGCGTACACTTTTTCTAGAACTGCATTTGTCGAAAAAATTCTTATTTCATACTATACAAGGGAGAAGGATTTTATTAGGGTTCTGTTATGTCTGACACTTAAGTTCAGTCAGTATCATGTCTGTCTACTTAGCTTAAGTTCCCGGGTTCGATTCTCAGCATGGCCTAAAAATATATCATTGGTGAAATGTGGGTTTTACTTTTATAGTGATAAATTAACTGCCGGGAACTGGCTGTTGTGTCTGTTTTGTATTATGTTAGTTTCAAAATCGTGTGCTGATATAATCTTTCGGTTCAGAAAATGCACGTAAAATACCTTGAATAATGAAAAAATCTATAATAATAATAATAATAATAATAATAGACGAAGCAAATATAAAATCAATGGGCTCCATTTGTTGTAATTTGCAGATTGTAGAGCAGGAATGGCCAACCTTTTTTCAATTGGGGGTGGCTTAAGTTCTAGGCGATTTGACCAGGGGGCATACACGAGTTTTTTAATGACTTATTCTCAAATATATTACATATATATAGCTCCACCCATATCCATACATACATTACACAAGTAGCACTATTTTTATGGTTCTGAAAATTACATGGAGCAATTAGGTCGGCTTCATGAGCCTGACTTATTGGTTATTTTTGGAATTTTAAATAGACCTATTTCAATATATGATGGTGGTCCACACAGAACGTACTTGGGGAGCCGCTGGTCGGACATGCCTACTGTAGAGTGTCCCCATACATAAATATACCATACAAACAAATAGACAATCGCACTGGACAAACTTCTTTATGTGTTTTTTTTTACTTCAAGATGAAGTTCTATCGATGCACAATTTTGAATATTTGTAGATCTCAATCATCTTGATAAGAAAATGTACATTTTTATTTAGGTTTCAACATAAATTTCTGCAGTTGAACTTATTTAATCGACTTACTGTACATAAAAGAAAGTGCGCTTGGTAAGAATAGAGCACACTTCTCTTAAAATACGCTTAAGAGTCGTAGTGTTAAGGGTATACACACCATGATTTGGGTAAGAAAACCATTCTGGAAGGCCTTATTTCGTACCATAATCCTACTTTATATTATTATTTTGATAGGTTAGAAGGCCTTTAAGAACAGTTCTCCGCCCTTTTTTCTTTTATATTTTCAGGCCATACGCATGTATAATAATTACTTTAAAGGATTAGTTATAAGAAGGAGGCATTTTGTAGGTGAATTACTCACATCTGCCTTAAAGGAGAGTGAGTAACCATTTAAGAAAAGCCACCCTTTGTAGACCCGACCAGAACTCAAACCCGATATACTCGTTCTCATCAGATCATCCTAACACGAGAATGACTTCTTATACCATTCGGTCACTGAAGTGGGTCAATAAGCTTCCTACCAAAATCAGGGTTTTGGCTATGTTAATTATATAGGAAGAATACAATTCAGGGGGCAACGAACCATCAAAATGTTTTTGATAGAAAACATTCTAAAAAACAATGCGTTATTTTATTTGAGACTAACAGAAGTATCGGGCGTTAACTGGAGTAGCTATGCAATGCATTGCGTGGATACCCCGGACCACTCTTCTCTTAGCTTCAGACAGATAAACATACATAAAAATCCTTCATTTGATTTCTTCCAACAGATTTTTCATTAATTTAAAAAAAAATCGAATCAAAATTTTAAAATTCCTGTGTCAAGGTATACATGATCGTGCACAGTGGCTACTAATTTTTAAATTTCAGATTTCTAAGTGCCGTAAATATTGCGCATTTCTCATGACAGACACACAGATTCCTCATTTCATTAATATATAGAATATAATACTTAGATAAGAAAAAGTTAAATTTAATATTTATTAAATTACAAAAGGTCTGGAACAATATTAATAAATAAATTAATATGAATTTAAAAAAAATGTTAAACAGAATACATAAAGAATAAAGTGACACACCTAAAATAACATGAAACAAAATTAAAATGTTTATATATAAATATTGTTAGTGGTTTCTTCTGTAAAAAAAAATATTTCATGTAAATTTAGCTGTGTCTCTTCATTCATTCTATATTCGTTTTAACCATTCTTTAATAAATAAAATTTTTCGATTAATATTGATTCAGACCTTTTTGTAAATCTAATAACTAACTTTTCCTTATCCAAGTTTCATCTCATATGGTCAACAAATTTGCCAAATTTTGGTTTTGACTCACTTGAAGAATCTGTCCCCGGTCTTCCACCTGGAATCTCCCAAACCCTCACATGATAGCTGGGTATTAAGGGATAGGTTCGAATTCTGGGGGTCCGTGACGAAGTCTTCAACCCCGTAGGCGTACACTTTGATGGCCGTGGTGATCTCATTCAGCAGGGAGGCACTGCTTGTATCGAAGTGCACCCCTAGAAACAAAAGACGGATAAAACGTAAACCAAGATGTTGGTACAAGGCTAGTATTTATGTACAATGGAGATTTTGTTATACGTTTTTACCGTATTATTTTATTATTATTATTATTAGCGCCGCGTCTTACTACCCGTTCGTGTTATACACACTTACTCTAATGTTTAATGGTAGGGTGATTGTGAGATGAAATAGAGGACCTACAGTTTAACGTGGAATCCGAACCACGGTGGAGACCTGGCATTCCACACATTCACAAGTTGTGGTTAATACACGTCTTGTCAGAGGTGAAGGAAGGGTTTGGCAATCAGATAAATCTGTGCCGGGACCAAGGATTGAACCCCGGACCCCAGCACAGAAGTCCGACACCTTAGTACTAGACCACCAGGTCATCTTTTATCGTATTCAATTAAAATATGTATATTAGTAAAATGATAAGATAAACAGAGTGTATATTAATTTATGTCAAATATTCAAGGAGCATAAAATATATATTCAGTGGAAATCATTTTATTTTGTTGGTAAATTAAAATAATACGATTTAACCTTTTTACATGATTGTTGTTTGTGTTTGAGGTCAGGATTTAGTATTTATCAACGTACCAATATCAAAAAACATTCCTTTCTATTATTTAAAGGAACTTATCGAGAAAAGATACAGGTAAAACGATACATATTGTAATAGTATGTAGATAAATAATATGAGATATGGTTTTGATTGTTTTGTAACGATGGTCAATCCTCGAGAGTTAACCACATACATTGTCAGTATATCGATATCGGACTACCCACTTTGTTGGCACCGTGGTCTAAAGAGACACTCTCGATAGACTGGTTTGCCGATGAAGGTGATATAGGTGCCCTGGGGTGTTTTTTTTAAATAAATGGTTTCTAACTCTCCCTCCTAGAAAATGTGCGTTTACTTCCTATGAATTATTCCTTCCTCATCCCTGGCCCATTGGTGTTAATGTGAGAAAGAGTGTGAACGGTTAGTTAGACGCGATACACACACACAAAAAGGTCACCTTATTTTCAAAGAGTCGATATATTGACCGAAAAATATTTGATTAGCCTCAATATTAACCCAACACCGTTAAAAATGTCCACCGTTATTTGTAAGTTGGAGTTTGGATTTATAAAGTATATTTTATTTAGCATTGCGTCTTACTACCCGTTCGGGTTATACACTTATATACTATTTACGCTAATGGTTTTAGAAATTAGAAAAATTATATTTATCGAAAGCGTATCCCCATTTTTCATAGATAGAGAGTGGAAAACCATTTTGTTGTAAAAACCACCCTCAGTACAACCGACAAAAATTCGAACCGTGAACTCCCCATCATCGGCAATCTAGTCTACCGTGAGAGTAGCGCCTTAGACCATGTGGCCACCGTAGCGGATTGTTCCGTCTTTTCGTAACCAATAAGACCTAGGCATCAGTTTCCAGGTTTAAAAGTTGGTTTACTACCTCTGGGGATTTTTAGGATAAATAAATCAGTATAGGTCTGATGGGGATGATAAAAAAAAAGAAAAAGAAGACTTCTTGTTCGCGCCACACATTAGGTATAAATAGTTTAATGGAGAGGATCATTGAGGAAGAGTAAAAGAGGAAGGAGATTGGTTTGGAATACTAACAAATATCAATAAAGGTTGAAGCTACTAGAGGATGAAAGAAAACGCTCAGAACCAAGGATTACTGGAAGACGTCCATTTGATACCTGTCTCAGAACAAATTCACAAAATAAAAAGAAGGTTATAGTAATTTTATTCTTACTATTATTATTAACACCACGTCTTACTACCCGTTCGGGTTATACGCACTTACGCTAATGTGTGTTGGTAGGGTGACTGTGAGATGAAATGGAGGACCTACAGTTTAACGTGGAATCCGAACCATGGTGGAGGCCTGGCATTCCCCACATTCACAAGATGTCTTGTCAGAGGTGAAGGAAGGGTTTGATAATCAGATAAATCTGTGCCGGGACCGAGGATTGAACCCCAGCCGCCAGCACAGAAGTCTGACACCTTACCCCTAGACCTCCAGGTCACCTATTTTTACTAAAATTCCTCAGTGGTAATAGGACATATAAATTGTAGATGATTATATCTGATGTAGATTAAAAACCTATGACAAGTATTTTTAGGGCTTACTATGTATGTATGCCCAGGTCGTCCACGTTTTTAGTATGTCAATTGTATTTTGGTAGCGATAGATAAAATCCTTCAAAAGATGGTTCAGAAGTTTTGAGTGTACAGAATGATAGATTAGTATGTTTATTTTATAATAAATAATAGCTGAATTAAATGTAATTCCAATCTGATTTTAGAAAGGTAGGACAGTTATAAACGTTACAAAAACAATTTTGATACATTAATACGTAAAGCAATGTGAATTACAATTGTCAATTTTCATTTATAATAAAAATACTTATAAAATATTTCTAATATAGTGGTGAAATGTTATAGATTTTGGCAGAAATTTGTTTTTATATACCAAAGATTTTAAAAAACATGTAAATTGGCGTATGAATATTTTCAAAAGATGTAATATATTTATATAACTATAATATACGTTTTTTCATTAGGTGGTACAACTATATGTTAAATTCCTGTAACAACATAAACATGAATAATTGCGGTAGAAGTAAAAAAGTGTATATAAAGATAAAGATGGAAAAAAATCTCATAATTGCGTGAAACCATTAATAGGATACTTCTTTTCAGCCCAGCCGTTTTCATTTAAAACCGAAGTCTTCCAAATAAACACTTTAGTCTTCACGGGAAATAGAAGACATTTCTATGAGAAACCTATTAGTGAGTTCACAAAGCAGAAGAGTATACGTCTGAAATGGGGTGAAACGGTTAATAGGTCGATTGATGGTGTGAGGACAAGAAGGGATTAAATCAAAACGTCAATACGTTTAAGGAAACACTAAGAAGTCGCTAGCCCAGCGAATAAAACTACTATTTTTGTATTAATAATAAATATATCCCCGCCAGTGTCGCTAGTGTTTTCCAACACGAACAATGTTTCTTTGATGGCCACTAAGCTTCTCTTTTTATTCTTTCCTCTTCCTTTCCATACTTGAAGTAAAGGATGGATGGAATACAAGGTGGGTGACCTAGTGGTCTAGGGGTAAGGTGTCGGACTTCTGTTCTGGGGTCCGGGCTTCAATCCTCGGTCCCGGCACAGGTTTATCTGATTGCCAAACCCTTCCTTCACCTCTGACAAGACATGTATTAATCACAACTTGTGAATGTGGGGAATGCCAAGCCTTCACCGTGGTTCGGATCCCACGTTAAACTGTAGGTCCTCCATTTCATCTCACAGTCACCCTACCATTACACATTAGCGTAAGTTCGTACAGCCCGAACGGGTAGTAAGACAAGGTACTACTACTACTAATAATAATATTATCACCGCGTCTTACTACCCGTTAGGGTTATACGCTTTAAGTACTAATTACTCTAATGGATTAGGAATTGGGAAGGTTGAATTAGAGGAAGTGAACCCGAATTTGCGTGGAGGGAGAGTGGAAAACCATTTAGGAAAAACCCTCCTCAGTTCACCCGACCGAGATTCGAACCTCGATCTCCCCGTCCTCAGCAGTCGAGCCCAACACGACAAGCGCGTTAGCCAACTACGCCACCGAGGCGGGTAATAATATATTGAAACCCACTTCACTCCTAGGTCGAACCATCACACTAGTGCTTTCTATTGGAGATAAATGAAACTAGTTTTTAAGCTATCACTACTAGTATTGATTTAAACCTATATGTTAGATTGTTCTTTGTGTATATAGGCTACATTCTAAGAGTGATGTATGATCTTTGACCTCTTATTATCCCCAGGGTTTCATTGATATTCACAGTTCTTCTTCACCACGATCAATGTAGCTCTACAAAAGATTCAGAGCTGATGAACAAACGCCACGGCGTGAAATGGCTATCTAATGGAAACACCCTTAAGCGAAATCGTTATCTGAGGTAAATGTTCAGTCTTTTGAAGTGGTCAAACTAGATATGCTTTGTTTCTAAATGTTACATTTAAATATATATATTTTTAAATAACTTTTTTAAGAAGATATATTTATCTAAGGTACCCACAGATGAAGCCAATTACTCCTTATGATAAATCTATTTATATTTTCAGGCCCTTGATAATGGATCGAGGTTTTATAGGTTTTTTCTACCTATTTCAAAGCCCACCTAGTATGTGAGTATTTTATTAATTAAAAGGGATGATTTAGGTAGAATTTAGAGAAATTACGTATAATTTTTCGTGGAGGGAGAGTGAATATCTATCTAGAAAAACCAAACTAAATGAAAAAAATACGTATTATTAAAACCATCCTATAAACAGCACATTTTGCATATTGAGCCCCTGAAGTACCACGGAAGTGAAGGCGAGCTAAGTCCCATTTTTATAGCAACTACTTTTCGAAACAACAATTCTATTTTTCGAATAATGTTTAAGAATATATGGTTTTTGTTTTAACTTTAAAACTCTCTAAATAAAACTCAAAATTCTTTAACATGGAAAAATCCTAGCTTAACCTGCAATGACTTCATAAGTTTAGAAAGTCCTTAAACTGTACCTGTGATTATTGTTCTCGTTAATCAGTAGAAGTAGGTGACCTGGTGGTCTAGGGGTAAGGTGTCAGACTTCTATGCTGGCGGCCGGGGTTCAATCCTCGGTCCCGGCACAGATTTATCTGATTACCAAACCCTTCCTTCACCTCTGACAAGACATCTTGTGAATGTGGGGAATGCCAGGCCTCCACCGTGGTTCGGATTCCACGTTAAACTGTAGGTCCTCCATTTCATCTCACAATCACCCTACCATTACACATTAGCGTAAGTGCGTATAACCCGAACGGGTAGTAAGACGCGGTGCTAATAATAATAATTAATATTGTAAAATACCTATGTTTCACACCATGCAATTTCTAAAATATGGGACATTTACGGAACACATACGCGTTGGGGTTGAAACTCTCAAAGTAAAATTAAATACGGGATGGGT
>CABFVX010001331.1:104092-123459 GCA_902151425.1 Timema shepardi | reverse complement strand
TGTATTTCATATGTATGTTATCTGAATTCCATTTCATTACCAATATAGAATCAAACCATACATATTTAAATTAAACGAAAGTGGTTTGAAGGCAGAAAATAAAAACTCCAGAAACACTTTAAAAAAAATATGTTTTATAATTATTGGGATGAAGGCTCATATAAGGACATTCAGCCATGTATAGTGTGACCCAATAGCGTGTCTTGGAGTGTTGCCAGGGTAAGCATAGTTGCAATTTCATTTTCACAGAAATAACCGTATATGACTTCTAGAAAGATTGTAGATCTACTTAAATGAATTCATGTATAAATTTATTTATCACTATTTATTGATATTATCAATATCTACAAATTAATACTAAAAAATAGCGTACAACTTAAATTGGCAGTAATACATGGCGCAAATAAAAAAACACTTATGATGTAGTAAAATGTTATTAATGTTGACAGACACATATATATTTTCTAAAAGGTCCTTTATAGCAAAATCCTAGTCTTATATCGTTTAAACTGGCCCTGTGAATTATTTTTATCAATCAGTAGAATACTCATTAGCCAGGTATCAACAAAAATAAATAATTATTGTGTTTAGTACGGCATCTCACTACCGTTTCGAGTTATATAACCATGTACGAATTACGGTATGGGTAAGGGATGAATATAGAGGAAATGTACCCGCATTTTCGTGCTATTATAGTGGAATACTATTTAGTAAAATCTCAAAACATATAACTGGGATTCCAACCCCGATTTCCTCGTCATCAGCCGTCTGGTCTATTGAGAAAGTGACGCATTAGATCATGTGGCCACCGAAGTGCGTTAAAATGCATTCCTCATGAAAATATATTATGTAGAGCAAAGTCAAGGTGTGATTGGTCAAATGCGGATCTAGTTTGTGAGAAACATTTACAAGTTAATTTTAAACAAACTTTGATTACTTTAGCAATATTTTATGACAACCCACTTCATATTATCGGGAACATTCTATAGCAAGAAGCTTAACTATATTGAAAGTATGGTAGGATAATTAGTATGGAACATTTCCAAAATTTTGGTTTTAGAAACTGGCGTAACCTATAGAGATTATTTTCACTGTCCTACAGTAGGTAAGATTTGTCCTAATTTAAGCGTATAAAACAGGGATGGTAAAAACTTAACTGCACCAGTGGGCCAAATATTATACTTTTTCAATTAGTATTTAAAAACAAAAACCTGTTGAATATTGAAAAATGTAATGAATAAACCAAATAAAAATTTTAATATTTCAAAGAAGAGTTTTTTTTTACATTTGACAATAAATTTTCTAGAAAATATTAATTTCTCTAATAGTAAAAACCATAGAAATTATGACCTTCAGTGAAGAATAGACAATAAATGGATAAATATGTTAGAATCAGAAATGTCTACAATATTTTTTTATATTAGTTTGAAAAATGTTGTGTTTTTTTTAGCAAGGATATTTATTTTCAGTTCATAACTTTTGACTTCAACAGCACAAAAGATGCACTCAGGTACGAGCCCAGATGATTTACAACCATTGACTTCATAAAGTTCATTGTGACATTAAATGACTGTCGTAATGTTACTGACCCTCCCCCATTACCCCCACCCCCACACAAAACATAGAACACGGTCGGAAAAGTTTGATTTAATGTGCCCCCTCCTAAGGAACTTTTCAGGGATTGTCGTGGAGGAAAGGATTGAGATTAGTGAATTATTATTACTACCGTGTCTTACTACCCGTTCGGGCTACACGCACTTACGCTAATGTGTAATGGTAGGGTGATTGTGAGATGAAATGGAGGACCTACAGTTTAACGTCTTGTCAGAGGTGAAGGAAGGGTTTGGAAATCAGATAAATCTGTGCTGGGACCGAGGATTAAACCCCAAACTCTCAGTACAGGAGTCCGACACCTTACCACTAGGTCACCAGATTTGTGAATTAAGTAACAGATAGAGTATATGATAAATGTATAGACTTTTTTTTTTCAAACGTGAGGAGTTACTGACCGAGAGAGACATGACATCCAGTTCGGTCGCCTGTATGTTGACAATTCGTCGCTCTGGTGGAACAGAACGTAGATCAGGGTACACCTATGGAGGTCGTCTACACGTCGTACCCGCAATGAGATGATGTGATTATATTAAATATGTAGGTGTGGGCTGGCAGGAGTTCTAAACCTAGCTTAAGCCTAATTTCCCTTAAGAGAAAAATATTCAAGTTACCAGCCGGGAATTGAACCCTGGACCCGTAAATTCGTAGCCAGCTACACTGACCACTAACACCGTGGTGTTGGACGCTGACAGACTAAAGTGATGATAACAATGTTTAAAATAAGAGGTAGGTTAGAAGTGAGGCCATCTTGTCAGTAACCTGTAATAGATTAAGTAGGACTTGGGTTGATACCCGGGAAGCCCTTTCGTCTCAGCTAATGCCTGCCTACGTATCTACAAGGTGGATTTCATCCACGGTTTCTATGTATATCCGTTAACTATCGCTAAGTTAATTTAAGGGAATCTAGCCTTCGCATTAGGTTCTAAATCGTAACGACATGGAACTTCAGCAGCCCCGAGCTCTTTAGCCTCTCGAGATAAACATAATAATCCCGTATTTAATTCCCAGAAGGGGGTATATTACCCCTCAACGGTCTATTACCCGAATAATCAACTGTAATTGCGTATTTTCGAGCTACAAACGTAATTGTTTTAAAACGTGTGGTAGCAAGCTTACTTGCAGTGATTAATTAAACACATTGTGCTTGTAGTTTGGAATTAATGTTATTGTTTCGATGTTGAATGTTGCTGGTGCCGACGTTGGACTGTCCTTTCGTCAATATTCTTATTACAAAACGATTACGAGAGTTTAAATTCATCAACATATACTTCTTAAACGGTTAGAAATATTTATTTTTTTCGTGTCGGCGTAGCACTCAAATTGTGTTCACGAATGGATATAGTAAGATTTAGGGAGAAAAAAAAAACGTCCTGGAAGACATTTTTTCTACCAAAATTGTACCAAATATATAAGTTGATAAGCTTATTTCCATTAATTGAAATTACGATAAAACAGATGAACTTAATTTGACAAAGAAATACACATTTTAAAGGTTGGGGTCCAAGATAATGGCAAAAAGTAATAGCATCCAACGGGGCATCCAACGAGAACCCGATTTTACTAGAGAATTTCCAGCTTTTCTGATGTGTGCGCAGTGGCTCATATTCTGTACAAACATTATTTGCTTATGTCACCATTGAAACCCTGATTTCTGTATGATTGCATTATTATTATTATTATTATTATTATTATTATTATTATCATCATCATCACTTCGTCTTACTACCCGTTCGGGATGTACGCACTAACGCTAATGTGTAATGGTAGGGTGTATTGTGAGATGAAATGGAGGACCTACAGTTTAACGTGGGATCCGAACCACGGCGGAGGCCTGGCATTCCTCACATTCACAAGATGTGATTGATAAACGTCTCGTCAGAGGTGAATTAAGGGTTTGGCAATCAGAAAAATCTGTGCCGGGACCAAGGATTGAACCCCGGACCCCCCAACACCGAAGCCTGCCACCTTACCCTTAGAACACCAAGTCGCCTATCAATTCATACTGAAGTGGTGGTGCAACAAATAGAAATATAGCTGTAGAGAGGTGGTTTTAAAACTCTCCGCTTGTTTTGAAGGGATAAATATATACGTTTAACTTAAAATTAAACACAGAAAGCTCAAAATATATAATAAATTTATAACTTTGTATGAGTAAACCTTTTACTAGAATGTTTAATGAAGCGTTATTCTCTAAAAACTATTTTTATAAAAAATTGTTAACACATTTTAGCGCAATAATCTGCAACCATCTTTGCAATGACCCCCTTGTATAGTAGGACTCTGGAAGGAATATAGACTTTTCAAAAGTTCCTTTCTATCCAAATACTACTATAATAGAAGGAAGAGGATATGTTTAAAAATCATTATCAAATGAATTTGTACAGGAAGTTTCCAAATATTTAAATTAAGACCATTTGGATTCCCTTTGAGAAATTTTATTTCTTAGTACAGCGGCTTATTAGCCGATTGAGATGTACACATCATCTGTACTAATTACGCCATTATTTTAGCGATGATTAAGGTTAAATTTAGAGGAAATGTACCCGTAGAGAGATTGTAAAACCATTTACGGAAAAATCATCCTCAATATAACTGACCGGGATTCGAACACAAATCTCTCCACTGCGTCAAACTCATGGCTCACGGGGGCCCTGTCCTTGATTTTCTGGGGCCCATGGACCTTATGATGAACCCTAACGCACCGCGAGCCTATTCTTATTTTAATAAACGAGTCGAGGAAATACATAATTTTGGAATGTGACAGTTAAGAACTTGGCATAATTTGAAGAATATGAGGTTGTTATACAAAATTTGTACTATTTATTTGACGACAATCAACCCCCCAAAGTTGTTGATCTTTAAAACAAATATGTGCAATATTTGGCAGCACATGAAATCGTTAACAGTTTTTTCCTCACATGAAATTAAACCAAACACCCGGGATATCTCGGCATTAAAAAATATATTTGTAAACAATTAAAGTGATTTTATGACAAGTTTTAAATCCCGATATTAATACATTTGCTGCAGATTGATTTTTTTTTAAATTTGATAATATATAAGGTTAATTTTATTGTTTTAAACATGATTATTTAGATCTACAGGTAAACAATTATACCGTTTGTAGAGGGCGACAAGACAAACAGTCCCAAGTAATGAACCCGTGGTCAGCAGCGTCAAATGGTGGTGCTACGAGACGTCAAAGTTTGGGGGTGGGCAGCTCATAAATATTCAGCACATAGTAAGTGGAGTGGAGTGTAAATTCTGACTAGTAACGAAGGAGGACGGCGTCTGTTTGTATATTCCCCATATGTTCCGTCGTCAGTGCGTTGCCTCCAGTGGCGCCGTACACACAATGCATGTCTGCCATTTCAGGGAGCGTGTTACGTCCCTCCATGTTGACAGACAACCGTGCAATGCCACCATGCCGCGCTTGCACCATCGTGTATGTATGTCATGGGCGCGAGTGGTGGGTTTTTTGCCCGGCTTGCTGAATGTGTTGCCTACCCCCTTAGGTGCGTACAGCATCAGCTTTGCCGTCTCATAGCGTCACAATTTAAGGCAGGTTTACATTGAAGGCTAAGCTATGATTAGGTAAGATTTGCTCTGCTAACTCTTTAGAAAAAATAATGGACCATGTATTTAAATGTGTTGGCTCACACAGAAAGCTAAGCTAAACCAAGCCATGCCACGCTATGTGTTATACGATCGCTGGCCTGACATTTTTTTCATCTTCCATCTTGATCCATCATTGCGCGTGCTCATAGCACAGCTTGGGTTACGTGTTGGACAAAAGTGGTGTTGGATTTTTTTGAATAACCAAAAACGTGTTGATGTTTTCAGTTTGGTTTAAGTGTATTTAATTAATATTTTATTTAGGTTTTGTATTAATAAGTGTGTTATGTTCAAATTCAACCGTTAATTGAACACGTCAATCCTACTTCTTCAAAGCAAAAACACCTCTTTCTCAATATTAGGCTATCATCTGGCCTCAAACAAGACATTTTGGAGAATGCCATAATTTAAATTCAGTGGAGCATACCAGAAAGAAACCACAATGAATTATGGAGTGATCTTAACTTAGCCTAGCAATGAGTGTGTAACCAAACTGACAAAAACTTTGCATAGCTTAGCTTAGAGTTATGTGTGAATCAGCCTTTACTAAAAGCTAATTACGTGGGAATACTAATATTGTGACCCCCTCTTTAAACTGTATATGTGTTGTATCTGGAGATCTTAATAACCCTGTTTAGGCTGTATACTTTTAATTTTTGTAATAATAATAATAATAATAATAATAATAATGATGATATAAAAAATCTGAAAATTATTTAACTCAAGATAAAGACAGTACATTTTTTTTAAATATGGTACTTTTAGTATTTTAATAGTCAATGTATCCCTTATTATCGAACTATTTTTCCCCCCCCTGTCTTAGACCGTTTGATTGCCGAAGCGGGTTTGAGCCAAATTAACCCTCCCCTCAGTAAATATTCTTCTCTGTATCCTCCAACGCAAAGGTCATACTTAGCACGTCCATGTTCAACTCATGCCAGAAATCTGGGCGAGAATAAAGGCTCCAGTTGACTGTAACGATAACGACACGAGAGAGAGAGAGAGAGAGATAGTTTGGCTGACAAGAGTGAGAGTGATGGACGAGATTCGTGAAGACTTTAAGAAGGGTCACATCTTAAGACGCTAATCATTAAATAGGAACCGGCAACACTACCGTTTACGGATAATGGAGTATTTTTATTTTCGTGTTTGAAATTGATTTATGGTTGCTTAACGATTAAAAGAAGAAAATTCTGGGAGCTGAAAGAGGAGGTGGTAGAGGGCAGGGTGCATTGTCGGTGTCTTAAGTTCACTGACAAAATTAATGGGCTTGTCGTGTGTTATAACACCTATTAATAAATAATAATAATATCGATAAAAAGATTGACAATATATTCTGATTTGAGAAGGAAGAATAAATCTTTATCTGGTTAGTATCTTCAAGTATAGTAAGATAAATTCAAAAGGTATTTATTTAAATTTTATATTATAAATTGAAGTAAGAACAAATACTAACGTAAGATGAAAGTTTCATATTAATAAAATAACTAGCACTCTCATTAAATAAATGATATATTATTAACTCTTAAAACAAATGGTATGGTGCACCGCACAGATTTATTTCTCTTTTGTCTAAAAATTGATATATTTACTCAAAACTCGTAAGATATATGAAACGAAATAATAAACATTGTTTCATAAAAACTTCATTTAAGAACATAAACAAAAGAATATACCTTGTTACGGAAACACATTGAGAATAAAATAACACCTCTGTTCACCAAAGAACCTAACAATTAATTTTCCAGACATCAAATTTAAAAAAATATTTGCCAATATGTCAGAAACTATTGGTTTTATAGATATATCTTTTGAGTAAGGTTTTCTATTTTTAATACTAACATATTTTTGCCGTGATAAGCTATTTTTATTTCAAAGAGTTGCAAAGATAGGATCAAAATTGGAAATTTTCGCTTATTATTTCAAAATAATTTTCATGGAATAAATAAGAATTGTCATTTGGTTTCTAATATTGAACAATTCATACATACGAAATTTAATAAAAATCATTAGATCATATTTGTAAAATAAACTTTTTATATTTTAATCGTTAAATAAACTAACCTTAATTTTAGGTTTGGATATATATTTATAAAACTAGATCTAATGAACCTCGTGAGTCTTTAGATATCAAGTTTTAGCCAGATAGGTCAAATAGTTTTGGCTCTAGTCCCACTAACAAACAGGCATAAAGATAGACGTAAGTCATTACAAAAAATATTTTTTTGATTCAGGGGTCATGAAACGTCAGTTAAATTTTTTTTTACCATCAAAATACTTTTTACACCCAAGGAGTGTGAGGAAATTTATTTTTAAGTTATTTATAGCTAGTTAAACCACTTTTATTTTCCTTCTAACCTTCGGAAAGAGAAATGATTGCAACCGTCATAAAAAAAAAGTGAACTGCAGATTTTGATGGACATCAACTTTTCAAGACCACTTAAACTATAAAAAGTGTTTATTGCAATGTGTATCTGTCTGTCTGTACCTCCAACTAGAGCCAAAACCATTTTACAGATCAGGCTATAACTTGATATCTTTGGTTTTCATAGGGGTCCTTAGAGGATATTTTTAAATGATCCATACGACTCTAAAGTAAGGGAAGCTTACTTACACGGCGAAAATAAATAAAACAGATTCTCTCAAAATATTCTTAAACTATTTTGGTTAAATGTTATACCAATACACTGTTTAATATAACAAAATCAAATGGTGCATCTCATTTTCCCACTAAAATGGCTTTGAGGGCACTTTTAGATAAACAGAAATTTACCATTTTGATCATATCTATGCATCTATTTGAGATACGAAATAGCTTATTATTAAAAAGTTATAGCTCTTTTGAAACGAAAATACTTTTATTTGAAATAATATTTTCCAAGCTATAGGCAAATATATTTTTAAAGAGAGATTTGGGAACTGGAGAGTAGAAATTGCAAGGAACTAAATAATATATTTCTGTAGGTTGTCTTGATAAGTTCAAGTACCTGGGAAGTTTGCCGACAAAGGATGCTTATTGCACTAAGGATTGCCATGGCCAAGGAAGCTTTTAACAAGAAGAGGCTACTGCTGACCAGCAAGTTGAGTTTGGAACTGAGGAAGAAACAGATGAAATGCTACATTCGCGCTGTATGGAGCAGAAACTTGGACTCTTAGGAGTATGGAAAATAAATACTCGGAAAGCTTTGAAATGTGGTGCTGGAGAAGACTTGAGAATATTAAGTGGATATACAGGGTGTCACATTAAGAATTCCAAAGAAGAGAAGATGAGAAGATAAATATTTTGGATGCGATTCTTCAGTGCAAAGCAAACTGTAGCGAACACATCCTTAGGAATAACTGTCTTCTACACAACGCCATAGAAGGAAAGGTTGAGGGAAGAAGGAGATTAGAAAGAAGGAAGGTTAAAATATTAGATGACTTGAAAGAAAAAAGAAAATTCTGGGAGCTGAAGGAAGAGGACAGGGGGCTTTGGCTGTCTAGGTTCACTGACAAAAGGACTGGACCTTCCGTTAGACAGAACACCTAATAATAATAATAATAATAATTGTGTACAAAATTTTATCTATGTTGTCCATAGGTGAAATGTGATGTTCGTTTTACCCTACGAGCTATAAGTATAACTTATATAAAGGAGCGGTGCACCATATAATTTATTTATTTAATATTATTATTATTATTTAGCACCACGTCTTAGTACCCGTTCGGGTTATACGCTTTAAGTACTGATTACTCTAATGAATTAGGAATTGTAAGGTTAAATTAGAGGAAGTGAACCCGCATTTGCGTGGAGGGAGAGTGGAAAGCCATTTAGGAAAAACCACCCCCAGTTCACCGGACCGAGATTCGAGCCTCGATTTCCCCATCCTCAGCGGTTGAGATCAACACGACTAGCGCATTAGCCAACTACGCCGCCGAAGCAGATATTTATTTAATAATGATAGGAAACAAATTATAAAGTGAGAATTAAGCAGATGTAAGGTAAATTAGTTACTTAATGCATCACATTATTAAACTTGGTTATCAATTCTAGGACTTAGGTTAAGTAACCAGTTTACTAAACAATAGGTTGATTCTCACTTTATATTCTTTCTTATCACTATTCATTAATTATTACTATTTTCCTTACAAATCTAACGAAAAGTCTTAAAAAATATGTTTTATTTGAACGCTCAGAGAATAAATTTTAAAGACTTTCAGTGCATAAGCTCCTAAAAATATAGTCCTATAGCTGCTACACGTAAAAAGTGCGTGATTAATTATAATCTGTTCAAGTTAGTAGCTCAGGCCTTTTAATTCCTTTGAAAGATCACTAAAAAAACTGGTATATTTATCCACTTTGTAGATATGTGCTCTGCCACTAAAGTCATTTACGAAAATTAACTTCACTTATCAAACTGACTAATTATATTTTCAAGGTGGATGAATGTATAACTATTTTGGTAACTTTTAATCTAACATATGAGGTAGAAATTAACGGGACAAATTACTAAGTTTTATAAATGTATTTAATGTTTGTGTAAATATGCACATACATTAACAAATAATTATGCATGGGTAGCATATACTTTAGGGGTGTGCCACGCTTCAAAAACTTCAAATTTATCTCTAATATTCGTCATCCTTGACCTTGATTCGAATTAAAAATCGGTTTCCCACTCTTAAAAAGCTTCACCAATAAAAATGACAACATATCAATGTGTGGGCAGTTTTTGACATTTTGTGCTGTTATGTACACTTCGTTTACCCTGTAAGGTTGTAAGCTTATCTTGCATGGTCCCACTATGGTATAGCTTATAATATATTACCATAATCTAATATGGCAAGGTAGTTTGCTTCCTTTCAGAGTAAGTGGAGCGTTTTTCATACATAAATGTTCACATCAAAAATATATAGAATAATTATTGTACATGTTTTAATAATAACTTAATTTTTCAGCCTAGGATGTATTATGTCAATAATGTTGGTAATAACATATTTTGTAAATGCTTTTTAAGGTATAAAAATTAATTATGTTTGTTTAACATCAAACTTATTTTTTAATTACTGAAATTCTCTTCGACTTCAATTCAATTTGCATTTGTTTCAAATTGAAAAAAATTGATTTGGTATATTGCTAATAAACTTTATTCTACTTATCTACACAAATCAAATCATTATGGTGACTTCATGGCCTTTAAATGCTTCTAATACCCCTTACTGATACTCTGGAGAGTTGAAAATTGGTATGGACGTTATGGGAAAAGTTCCGAAACTTTAAAAATGCCAGATAGCGGATCCCCAATGGCTGACGAGAACTACAAATTGAGTCCTAGGGAACTTAAATTTGGGATGGAAATTATAGAAAGTACTATCTTTATAAGAAATATTCAAGATGGAGATTAAAAAAATGGCAGAATAGACTTAAAATTGAGTCCTAGCAAGATTAGACTTAGCATGGACGCTGTGGAGCATGCTGTCTTTATAAGCAAAATCCAAAACTTCAAAAATCAAAGATGGCGAAAATCAAAGACGCCACGTATCCCGATAACCTGGCAAAGCGATTGACACAGATATCTCAACCTCTAGTGATAAAATATCCAAAAATAGATCAAAACATCAGGTAAGAGACATTGCATGAAATCCGGAATGATTTTGTCAAAAAAAAAGGCCTAGTATTTAGATAAAATGTTATATTAAATGTATCCTTTATTAAACTACGTAAATCTAAACAGAATGTGGTAAACGTCTCACCCAGCATGCCGACAGGGAACTGGTAAGGGGTCTGCAAGTTCTCAATAACGCTTTGAGTGACCACCCACACGTAGTTCTCCCCGGTGATCTTGAAGAGGTCCCTTGCGGCTGTCAGGATGTGGATGGCTTCCTCTCTGGTAGAGTAGAGCAACATCACACGGGACTCTGAGTTCACGAGCTCCTGCAAGTCGTGCGGCTTAGTCACCAGGACGACGTTCAAGATGGCGAGCCTGCAACATGGAGTTCAAGATGATGAGCCTGCAATACGGAGCCTAATATGGAGATCTTGCAACATAAAACTAAAGGGGGTGAACCTGCAACACAAAGCTCAAGATGGTAAACCTGCAATTTCAAGATAAAGATAGTGATTTCTAAACCAAAGCTCAAAATGGTGAACCTGCAACACAAATCTCAAAATGGTGAACCTGCTACACAAAGCTAAAGATTGTAAGCCTGCAAAACATATCTCATGCATGCATGAAAAAAATGAATTTATTCGCTTATAGCTCAGAAACTATGTTTTATAAATAAATATTATGAATAAAAAATATTTAATTTCTAATTGTAGTGCCTAATATAAATTTATTAAAAGTTATTTCATGTTTCAAATAGTTGAAGAGATATGATCCTAAATGGAAATGTCTGCCAATGTAAAGTGTCCTTAAAGTCATTACAATGGGATGATTAGTACTTCTATTTCGTTTGTAATATTAAATAATGCTTGGGCACACAATTTAACCATTTGACCACCAGTAAACAACTCTTAATTTTAGGGTTGGATATCTAATTCCTAAAACCCTTCTGGGAAACCTTATGAGAACTCTAGAAATAATTTAAGCCTGATCGGGTTTTTTTTTTTTTTTTTCGACAGACAGAATCGCGAAATCTACTTTTTTTTCTGTTTCAATGGCTCATGAAACGTCGACATATATAAAAATCTCGAGTTAGTCTTTAGTGACTATCACAATACTTCTCTCACTAAGGAGTCGAGAAAAAGTAAAAGTTAAAATGTATGTTTGGTTTTAATGGGTTTTTTAATGTACTCTAAGTGGATGATTCAGTGGAGCTTGGAGACGATATTCATACATCAGAAATGCCTCATTATTTAATAACTAGTTTGTTATTTTAAAAATAAATATATATGAGTTGATTCTGAGGCCACATGATCTAAGGTGTCATTCTCATATTTTACTAGACTGCCAATTGTAGGGAGATCTAAGGTCGAACCCGGCTCGGGTGTACTGAAGGTGGATTTTACAAAGTGGCTATCACCTCTTCCTCCAAGCAAATGCGGATAAACTTCTTTTAAATTCAACCTTACTCATCTATAGTTTATTAGTGTAATTAGTAGATATGCGTACAAACTGATCAGGTAGTAAGATGCAGTGCTAAAATAAATACATAAATGTCTCATAACAAAATGGAGAAAAAATCTATATATAAACATGTGCCTAAACAATTAAATTCCTTGCGTTATAAATTGTATAATTTTTTTAAAGTGATAAAAGGTATAAATAGATATTTTTAAAAGGTGCCTAACACGAAATATCTCAGTTTAAAGATTACTTTAAATGGTAAGAATAATAGGTATATCTTTCCTCAAGTAAAGAAATGTATTTTAAATAGGCTCATAACACCACATTTAAAGACAATAGAAATTGTTTCAATAGTTTTTATAATTTATAACATCCTTTTCATAAACAATAAAATGTGAAGACATTTCCATTCAAATAGGTGGTGGCCTTAGTTTAATAATATCTAAATAAAATAACTATTCATTAATTTTCTTAACAATTTTGTAACGTGTCTGAAAATAATTATAAATATATATTTTTATTATTGTTTCGTTAGCTATTTGATGATATTATGAATCTAAATGTTTATTTAAATCCTTGCAGATTAAAATAAGGTGAAAGATTTACAGTTTAGAAACTTTAATACACTTTGTTGCTAAATCCAATTATTTTGAGTTATTCATTGGATGCTGTTTATATTGCATTTCATCAACTTTTTTTTCTACAATTTTAGTGAACTCTCTAGCGGTCGTAGATTATTTCAGAACTCTTGAATACCACGGTAATGACGTCCCTGCATTCACGCTGATCGCAGGACACTTCACTAGGTTTCACTAAATTACATTCTCATGGCTATGTTCACAGTGTAAATTTAATTAGTGGAAAGAGGTACGGATTAATTAATTATAAATATACATAGTGAAACATGATATATTCAGTAATTAGTTTCATTTGGATATACTCGTTATACAATTTTAACTACTACTTTATTTTGAAAATATAATGTATGATTATATATACATATAATAGTTTCATATTTTATATATATATATATATGTTGCTGTAAAAATCCGGAGACTGGTAAATCTTAGAATTTACCGGTATATCCTATCATTTACCAATATGTGATGGTATAGTTCTGAAATATCTTCGAAAATGTTTACATTTTGAGTTTTAACCATTTCTAGATTCAGGTGGGGGAGAGGATCCCAATTCTAGCTTTGACCAAACCACATAACAAAAAAAAAACTGGTAAATTTGTAATTAAAAAATTAGCTGCTGGAAAAGGAAGGGGACTATTAATATTCCTAAAATTATAGATAAAAAGCCTTTTCGAATTGATGGAAAAATTTTATTTTGTAAGGGCAGATGAAAAAAGTCTAAAAATCATCAAAAATTAAAGCTATGTTAAAGGCAATGATTTAGTATTTCAAAACCATAACTATGGATTGAAATATACACTAGCACCTATAAAGCAGCAAAATAACAATTTAAATAAATTCTGGTGGCATAGCTTAGAGGCCATAGGTCTCGTCTGGAAATCATTATGCTTAATATCTGATATGCTTTTGTTACAAAGTATATCAATTCATTTATGTTATTTGGTGAAATTCAAACTGATTTGTGATTGCCATAGCTAGCTAAGAATTTTATACGAAGGAACTATAAAAATGATGGCAGCCGGATTTTGATCGTCCTAATTAGATTTATTTTGAAACGGCTAACTCGTGCGAAGAAGGGTCAACCTGCTAGTACATTATATTATAAGGGGTGACCTGGTGGTCTAGGAGTAAGGTGTCGGACTTTTGTGCTGAGTGTCCGGGGCTCAATCCTTGGTCTCGGCACAGATTTATCTTATTGCCAAACCCTTCCTCCACCTCTGACAAGACGTGTATTAATCACAACTTGTGAATGTGTGAAATGCCAGACCTCCACCGTGGTTCGGATTCCACGTTAAACTGTAGGTCCTCCGTTTCATCTCACAATCACCCTACAGTCACACATTAGCGTAAGTGCGTATAACCCGAACGGGTAGTAAGACGTGGTGCTAATAATAATAATAATAATAATAATAATAATAATAGTAATAATAATATATTATGAGCAAGTATGTTCGATTGTGTTGTACTGTTTTAAAAAAATAATATATTATCTCATTATAACTAGAATATTAGCTACTTACTCTATATGTTAGGTTACTATAAATATCTATTGAACTACCTGTTTCAATGGCTGAATGGTGTAACGCGTCACTCTCAAAATATACTAAACTACCAATGACAGGGGGATTGGGGCTCGAATCCTGGTTGTGTTTACTGAGGGTAGTTTTCCCAAAATGATTTTCCTATATCCCTCCACGCAAATGTGGGTACACCTCCTCTAAATTAAATTTACCGTCCCTCAAACCTAATTCACTAGCGTAATTAGTATATATATAGCCTGAACAGGTAATAAGGTGTGGTGATGAAAATACATTATTAAATCATTGTACACTTCAAGAAACCAGGATTGGGGTGTAGAAAATATTTCCCCCTCCATCCCACCGAAAATAAAGGTCCTTTACACTATCAGTAGATCCAACCCTGCAGGCCATTGAATATTAAAGCACATGAAAGCCTTTTAGATGATAAATATTTATTTAAAAGTTTTTGTTTTTCCATCCAAAGTTTTACCTAAGAGTGCCCTGTCTCGTCGACTTCCCCAGGGCTAAAAGTTTTGTTGACCGTATAACTTTTTTTAAAAAATACTTGGTTTAAAGAAAACCAGTGTTTTGAAAACTTTCTAAGTTATTTGTAGAAGGCATGATACTTTTATTTAAAATAATTTGAAGAGAGAAACATGAATACAGGATTTAGAAAGTTTTAGAGAGTTGTAACAAACTGTAAGTTAAATATTGTATACAGTGCTCATTGAAACGAAAATATTTAAGCAAATTTATTAAAAATTAAACTTCTTCAATAAAGCTAATTGTCTTATTTGTGTTTTTTATTGTTTATATTTTTTAAATTAATATTCTCTTCTAATTAATACGTAAGTAGACACATTTAACAGAATAATTATATTTATTGTATCGTCCAATGTTGAAAGCACACATAATTATGTTTATAAATATATTTTTCTTATTTAGATGTAAAAGTTTTTAATGAGCTCCAAACAAACTTACCTAAAAATATTTTATTTCCAAAACTAAGTGACGAACTTTTAAATTTTCATGGCAGTATTTTGTAGCAAAAATAAGCTTGTTTTTTTAATTTTACGAGCAACTGATAGCTTTATTATTATTATTAATTTTTTTTATAATTTAAATTTAAAAAAAAGTAAGTTCACAATATTTTATTAAATTAAATAAGCAGCAATGGGGTGTTAAATGTTAGTTATAATTATATCTCATTAAATTTAATAGGACGTTTGATAAGGTACTAACATAATGTATTTCTAACAATTTCTTTTACATTTTAAAAGGTATATTTTGCTGAGTTTGAGTAGCTATTTATTAATTTATGTTAAAATTAGGACTCTTAGCTTGTTTTTTTAATTGCACGTCACACACTTATAGATTTACAATTTGTCGACAACTATAGTTCAAAATTTAATTTTATTTCTGTCATTAATGTTTTCCCGTGAAATAAGCTAGGAGCTATTGCCATGTTCACTGATTTAACAAAATGTATGGTACCAGTACAAAAAAAAAAAAATTAAAGTAGTTTTGTATTAGGGATGAAAGAAGCTTCAAAAACTTCCATTTTTTTTTAAATTAATTAAGTTTTGACTTTTCCTGGAAAAGAAACTTCCAGCTCCGACAGTTAAGAAATAAAAATATTGAATGATATAATTTATTTATGTTTATTTCTTCTCATTATGATCTCAGTTTACGTTGAAAACTTATGGTTTGTTTTATTGTCAGTCTTATCACGCCTTAAAGCAGTATTATATTAAATACAGGGTGACACCTACCTATAAGGAGACCTGGCGTTCTAGGGGTAAGGTGTCAGACTTCTATGCTGGCGGCCGGGGTTCAATCCTCGGTCCCGGCATAAATTTATCTGATTACCAAACCCTTCCTTCACCTCTGACAAGACATCTTGTGAATCTGGGGAATGCCAGGCCTCCACCGTGGTTCGGATTCCACGTTAAACTGTAGGTCCTCCATTTCATCTCACAATCACCCTACCACTACACATTAGCGTAAGTGCGTATAACCCGAACGGGTAGTAAGACGCGGTGCTAATAATAATAATAATAATAGTAATAATAATAATAATAAAAATACACCTACCTAAATTAGAATGGAATGGACCAGTTTAATATTCGAAACTATCCCATTACAATCGAGTTTAGGTAAATATAATTTAGAATATAGTATAACTCTGCACTTGAGGCGTGGTAATACTGACTATGAAACTGGTCCTTATATCACCTCTAAAGTTATCCACTATGGCACTATTATTATAAGTTGACCATAGTGAAAACAAACAGTGTAAGATTACTACCTTCTAGGGTAAACGAAGCGTATACGACAAACTAATATTAATATGGATTATATAGCTAAGCTATTTTAGTGGTTAAGTAAGGCTATCTTCGTCTTAAGGCTCTGCTTTCAGCTCTCAAAATAGATAGCGTTGCTAACTTTATACAAACTGGTGGATTCCAGCCATCAAGTTGGCAGAACTACTGGTTTGTTTAAACAATTGGGAGGCTGGCTGACCGGTAATCAGTCAAGGCCGCAAGCAAAACTTTTACTAGAACTGGTAGAGAGAGGGTGGATGACCTGGTGGTCTAGGAGCAAGATGCCGAACTTCTATGCTGGGGTCCGGGGTTCAATCCTTGGTCTTGGCACAGATTTATCTGATTACCAAACCCTTCCTTCACCTCTGACAAGACCTCTTGTGAATGTGGGGAATGCCAGGCCTCCACTGTGGTTCGTATTCCATGTTAAACTGTAGGTCTTCCATTTCATCTCACAATCACCCTACACATTAGCGTAAGTGCGTATAACCCGAACGGGTAGTAAGACGAGGTGTTAACAATAATAATAATAATAATAGTGGATTAAAAATTCAAAGTACAGTAGCTTTCATATACTCTGAATATTAACACTTATTATTGAAAAGTGTAATGCTCAATAATGAGAAAACATGTGAAAGAATGTAGGATACGAGTGAAGAATTTTACATGATTTACTTCCTCAGGTAAATAAGGGCTAATGTCATAAAACTTTGTCTATAGAAAAGTATAGGGTTTTTCTTTGAAAATAATGTATCACTAGAGTAATAAAATTCATTGAAGTAAGTAGGGACCAACTATCTTTATTCACACAGCAGTTAAGACTTTGTGAGTATTTTAGTTACTTAATATATTAAAATATTTATATTTAACCACGGAAATTTTCATAACTGGACATTGGCCCGTCTTATCCAAATGCACATGGTATTAATGTTTCTTTGACTCAAGAAGGTTACAGAGATTAGCTTCACCCTCCACTGCCGCCTGGATTCCGATACAGCAGGTTAGCCAACGCTTGCAAAACGATACTAGCTTGTAAATGGTAACGATCATACTAACGGCACCTATTATCAACTAAGATAACTATTTGTAGAAGGAAAAGTTATTATTTAAAACTATGTATATTGACTAGAGTGTCGACTTGTGAGTCGTTAGAGCTCAATATCGTCGTGATTATTGAAGCTAACCCAAATTTAGAAATATGTTTAAAAAAAATTACTCATTAAATAATATGTTATAAACAAACATTCTAGCTTAATTGTACAATAAAAATAAATTATTCTATTAATAAAATTTGTTTTTCAATTTAAAATGCATTGAAATATAAATATTTTAACAAAAATATTTCCATAACTATTCTAGCATGGTTTGAAAATTCCATAAGAATTATAAAAGATGCCCAGATATGTTACTAAAATAAATAAAAAACAACAATGTTGAATTATTTAAAAAAAACTTTGTTTTGTTTAGAACCGTGCATTTATGGGTAGGCTCAACCTTAAGTCAACAATTCGAAGGTTGGTTTGATGTGGTTTATATCCATCCAGCGCTGGGCTTAAGCTCAGATCCTCAGCTGGTCAGTCCTGCCTGCACCATCTGGTAAAAATCCTATGTACAATGGGAGTTCATCAACTTTGCTGGTTTTTCGTTGCTTTACAAACTGCACATTTACGAGAAAGTGCAAAATGCCCTACAACTATTGCCAGGAGAGGTATTTTCACATATCACCCACGGTTCTTTTACATTCCACAATCGAAATGGAACCTACCGTTTTACTTCCCCTCCGAAGGAGGTTGTGCTACTTATTTGCATCGCTAGAGAAAAATTCACTGACCTCAGGTTTAAGAATTGGAAAGGTTGAATATATAGGAGGTGAGCCCACATTTGCGTGGAGGTAGAGTGGAAAACCATCTAGGAAAAACCACTCTAGCTCACCCAAGTGAAATTCGAACCTTGATCTTCCCTTCCTCGGCAGTCTATCTCAACACGAAACTATCGCATTAGCTAACTACGCCACCTATGCGATTTGTTTATAATAGTCTTGTAGATTAATTTTGAACCATACCAACCCCCTTTTTTCAATTCCCTTGGATAAATTTTAAATTATAAGTTTCATTTGGTTACCTGGAATTTTGTATTCACCTATCTGCCAAATTTTAGTTTCATGCCTAATTTCAAAGGTTTTTTAAACTATATTTCCACCTCCCTTCCTTCCATTTTTCGTAATTCAACTTTAAAATTTAAACTTTTCAGATTGTTATGTTTATTTGGAGTGGCCTCCATACCTGCTAAACTAATTTCAGTTTCATACTACACAACATAGTTGATTATATTAGAGTTCACTAGGAATCAGTTTTTTTCAATTATTTTGGGAAATTTTAAACACCTTTACCTATTTTTTCTAACTAATATTAATTTTAGAAATTTAAATTTTTAATTTTTTTTATTTATCTGAAGTTTTCCTTCTACATGACTGCCAAATTTCAATTTTTCATGCCCATAAGAATTTGTTTCTGATCATACCCTCTATTTCCCGGGTTCCCACTTGACCCACCGTGCCGGTGCCTTTAATGTCGTATTCGTATTATGTGACCCGAACACCCCCCC
>CABFVX010001331.1:83866-103580 GCA_902151425.1 Timema shepardi | reverse complement strand
CCCCTCAGATATCAAATTTAATCGTGATAGGATGACATGAAATCTACAACGCCTTTCTGCTCCTCTCCACTGTCCACCCCCAATTCTAGAAATAAGATTTTATTCAAAATTCTAGACGGAACCTTCACGCTAAAATCTCAAGTTTCCAGGTTTATGGGTTGGGGAAATAAGTTGATGAATGAGTCAGGGAGACGTTTTGCCGTATATATATATATATATATATATCAGAATATCACCTGAAAAGACATGTGGGTCTAAATAGTTGGGTGTGATAGTGTTAAAGGTCATTCGACCATCAGAATTTTATTGCACTTATTTTATCAAGTCTAATGACATATTTATAATAAATGTATATTATCAATGATATTATTATAAATATTTCCATGAAAATTTATAAAATTTAAATTATAATTAATATATATAAATAATATTATTTTGTTGAAATAAATATATATTATTACTATTATGTATATTTCATTGTGTTCACCTCATATGAATATCTAGTTATACTAAATTTTAGTCCCAAAAATTAGTTACTTTAGTAGGTGACCTGGTAAGGGGTAAGGTGTCAGACTTCTGTGCTGGCGGCCGGGGTTCAATCCTCGGTCCCGGCACAGATTTATCTGATTATCAAACCCTTACATCTTGTGAATGTGGGGAATGCCAGGCCTCCACCGTGGTTCGGATTCCACGTTAAACTGTAGGTTCTCCATTTCATCACACAATCACCCTTCCATTACACATTAGCGTAAGTGCGTATAACCCGAACGGGTAGTAAGACGCGGTGCTAATAATATTAATAATAGTTACTTTACTTTAACAATGGTACACAAAAAGCATTAATAGCAAGTTTGACTTCATATAACTCGTGAACAGTAATAATTTTAAATCATTGAATGACTATTTATAGATTATAATTATACACTTTTTTTTTTAAACTGTGCACTAAAATGTTTGTTGTCGAATGACCTTAAGCGTAGATGGTTTGAAAGAGATATGTTGACAATGTTACAGCGTAATTGTTGGAACATAAAAGGGTTTCACCCTCTGCAATCTTCGATCAACCCTCTACATCACACACACACACACAAGTATATTGGTATATGGTCCGGAGGGGAGGAGGGGGCCACCGGAGCAAGTCAATTAGCAGCTCCATAACAATTAGCCCCCTGGGCCAAAGTCGTTTCTATAATTTTTACATTTGTTCTACTTTCGCAGCTCAACACCAGTCATTAGAGAGATACAGACAGATATTTAGAAATCAGAAATTTAACTGGTAGTAACGGTTAACCCGCTTCGGTGGTTGAATGGTTTAGGGAATCACTCTCCAAATATACTGGCCTTCCAATGACGGGGAGATCAGGGCTCGGTTTACTTAGGGGTAGTTTTTCCTAAATTGTTTTCCCCTCTCCTGTCATGAAAATGGGGGTACAATTCCATTAAATTCAATACTACCCTCATTAGAACATACACGTACAACCGGGAAAGGATAGGAAGATTCGATGACAAATAAATAGTGTTTGACGGGAAGTAAGCTATTCCTGATACAACCAAAAGAATGTGTATTACTATAAAACACTATTATGTTGTATTTATTTTAATGATATTTATATAATACCCGCTTTGGTGGCCGCATGGTCTAAGGTGCCACTCTCGCAGTAGACTAGACTGTCGATGACGGGGAGATCGAGGTTTGAATCTCAGTCGGATGTACTAAAGGCGGTCTTCCCAGAATTGTTTTCTACTCTCCCTCCACGCAAATAACATTCCTTATCCCTAAAATCACTAACGTAATTAGTAAATAAACGTATAGCCCGAACGAGTAGTATGACATGGTGCTAAATATACTATATATAGGTTTATGTTAAAACAAGTTACTAGTAATACTTATATAAAAATGTAATAATAATATTCAAACTGACCAGATTGATAATATATATGGGATGTATCTATATGTTTTCCGAAAAGGGGACATATAGTATTAGAATGCGTCCTCACTGAGTCAACATTGTCGAGCAACAAGGTCGATTGACAAGCGTCAATCGTAGAGTTGATTGGCTTTCCTTGTCCCAACCGAATCGACAAATGATTCGTTCTAAAGAAGAATGTTTGGCGAGGATTATGTACTTATTGTTTGTGTCGTATTCACTATCATCGATTCTAAAAAAAACTACTAAAAAAACACGTCAATGAAGAATTTGGTTACGTCGATGTTTCCAAAGTAGAAATATATACAGTTCTAAAAGTTTGATAGAAGGTTTCAAACAGGATAGCGTCGATGTTTTGAAGCTTGAATACAGATGTAACGGTGGTTTCAGAGAGATTTTTTGGATATCTGAAAGTGAATTCAAAAATGTATTGCAAATACGTAAAAAGGGCACAAATCTCATACAAGTCATTCCCACAAAGGAGCATCTTGTTTTGACTTTACGATAGACCCTACTTAACGATTGAAGATTCCTATCATTCGCTGATGTATATTTTCAAAATTTCAAAACAAATAATTTAATAGTGCTACCATAAAGTCGTCATGCCTTTTATTTCTGGCTTAGAGATATTTACTCTTAGCGTCCCACAATTATGTGTAGGACTATCAAGGTTCAATAAAAGAAAGTACCTTTTGACTATCCCACTCCATTTAAAGAAAATGCCACTATAATTTTTTTTTAAAATCTACCCTACAATGGTTTCATGTTGATTAAAGGTTGAAACTAGTCCCCACAAATAGAGTGGACTTAACTTCCTTTGATATTTACCAACAGTAGATGGGAAACCAATTGACAAGTCGATCAACAATTTTTTTGTAGATTGACAAAGTCCATTGAAGCGTCTCAATTGAGTCGACATTTTCAATCGACCTTTACAACTTAGTGGGACAGGTCTTTATTCTACCACCTTAGTTTCTTTCGATGGAGTAAATTCTACAAAATAAATATAATAATATTGAAACAATGGACCAAATATGTTCAAAAAGATACATTAAAGCATAATACATTAAAATAATTTAGTCAACTGTCACATAAAAAATAATAACCTAGCCTAGCGTGTAAACAGCAGAGAGAATTAAAATTAACATTGTTGAAATATTTGTCATATTATTGTTAACAAATGACTGACTGTATTGTTCTAGTAATAGAGTTAGATAGGTGAGATGCGGCTGGACTCAGCTTGGTGTTTAGGTAAAAATTCCTTTTGAAATTGTCAGAACAAGTTATTTCTTTTCTGAAAAAGTTCAAAATTTTAAGAAGATTTCTTTATTTTTAAATATAAATTTGCCCACTTTATTAAAGAATCGGCTGATTATTTATATAACCAAATTAAGCCCATGTGCCTGGAGTATGATCAAAGCCAAATGATTAAACTACAATAGACTTTAGCAAAATTAACTTAAACTAAAAGTTTTTTATTTGAGAAATTAATTATTTTGTTTAAATTGTTAGATACGTTTGCCTTTATGGCGCTTATATGCATAAAAGTTAAAACAAGGGATGTTACAATAAATTGAGTTTCTGACTTTATTCGATTACTAATTTTCCTTGCCACAATATGGTTGGTTTTGGGACTGGCGGTGTATCAGCCATTATTGTGGAAAATAATAGTGTCTAAGCCAATTTTAAAAAAAAATTATAGTCAGTTTAAACATCAACACATTTTATGTAGTGATTATTGCATTATTCATCAAAAGGCACTTTGAGGGAAAAGCTTTGAAATGAACTACGTTATGGATACAGTGATAAAAAAAACCGCAGAACTTGAGTTTTATTTGGTGGCGAGCTTAATCACTTTGAGTTTGTCAAGCTTTTTGAGCAGATATAATTAAAGTGGTTAGATGAAGGTAATATACAGTCTTATTTAAATTGCTAGGAACATTTCTAACAGTTATAAAAGACACACAAACCAGTCATTTGATCTGCAATCGCCACGTTTGATAGATAATGTAATTAACTCAAAATATTAAACAAATATCAAAGAAAAATGTTTAAAATGTTGACTCAGATTTTTTTTTTAAGTTCCTATCTACTAAAGGGAATTTTATGGGTTATATTTTTGTTCATCCTTCATACGTGTTGATAAACTGCTGGACTAGATCAAAATTTAAGGGGTAAAAAAAAAAGCAGACCTATTTATTAACTAACTGCAGTTGACAGCGATAGCATTTATTATCAACTCAGGGGAAAACTTCAAATCACTTAGTATATGCTTTGGTGGTCGCATGGTGTACTGAAGGCTAATTTCCTTAAATAGTTTTCCATTCTGCTTCCACGCAAAATAGGGTGCACTTCCTCTAGATATTGCCTTCCTAATCCCTAAAACCACTAGCTTAATTGGTACATAAGCGTATAACCCGAACACAGACGCAATTCTAATATATACCCTGATTTTGGTTGGAAGAACAGTAGAGAAAATCAAAACATATTTCTTTGCTCCCAACAATGATAGTATTTTACTATATTATTTGTGTTATTTGATAGGCATTGGTAATATCAATCAAAAGTAACGTATGCAGATGACATGACTTTATGTATGAATATATTAACATTGTTTTAGTAACTTTAGTTACTAGCTTTTACTGTTCTTCCAACCAAAATCATACTATATATATCTGATAGGCACTATTGAACACATTCATGATCTAACTTAACCTAGTACAGCACACTCAAGAGGGAAACAACTGCCAGGTAGTGATGTAATAGTATGAGCCTATACATTAATACAACACTATATTGTGTACAAGCACTTGTTAAGCTTTGATAAGTTTTATTTGAAATTGTTTGTTTAAATGATGGGGATGCTTAGTAAGTTGTCCGACACTTTTAGTTAAATCGGTAGCGTGTCTGTCTACTGAGTTAAGGGTCCCGGGTTAGATTCCTGGCAAGACCGAAAAATGTATCAGTGATGAAATGTGTATTTCCCCTTTTACACTTATGCGTTAGTGGACCGTTGGCTGGATGTTGTGTCTGTTCTATATTTAAGTTAGTTCATAAGTCGTATACTGATATAATCAGTCGGTTCAGAAAATATCACCACGTTAAAAACCCTGAATAAATGAAAATTAAATCGTAGTATGCTTACATTTGTTGTATTAAATAGATAAGCTATTGAATTTGTTAATTACTGTTGTATCCGCAACTAAATATCATATTTTCTCAATTGAAAAATGATACAAGTACATGAAAATCGAACCCGGGATCATTGGCTTAGTACGACCATGCTTTAACCACTGAGCTATCCAGGAAGTGTCCCATGCCTAGGGTCACTTTCCACCCATATTTTATGGCAGAGTCTATGATGGACGTGTGGAAACTTTCAGCTACAAATGTGTGATCAACCTAAGATCAAGAGCTATCAGATAACGCAGTCACCTACGACTCTGTAAGGTTTTATGACTCTAAATGTACAATTACAATTGTACAAATACACAGTCATATCATGATGGATTAAATAACTAAGTTACTATATTTGTTAATTATGGTTATAGCCGCTCAGTGGTTAGAGCATTGGTCTACTAAGCCAAAGGTCTTGGGTTTGATTCCCGTATCTAGGTGTTCTATTTTCAATTTAAAGAATACGATATTTAGATGCAGCCATGTAAAAACAAAACTAAATCTTCTTCTCTTTCCCAAGTCTACCTCCTGTGTTTCACCCGCTAAGTACAATACAAGTCTCCTCTGCTTTGTCCTCATCTTACCGTTCCAGACTTGGTACCCGCCGGCGATATACTAATCATACAAACCTGAGCTGTACGTCAACGTAACAAGTTAACCGAGTTATGTTAAATCGATTATATAATCTACCCGAGTAATCAAATATCTCATGTTTGTATTTGTTACGTTTAACACCAAGGTTATTAAAAGGGAGGTGGAAGGGACGTGACGCGATTGAAGGTATGTATATTTTTTAGTTTTTATCACACAAATATCAACAGTCCTTGAATTTGTGTCATGTGCATAGCAAAATTTTAACAATACTTTTTATATATGCTCCTATATGTTTATATTAATGATTAGTTTTGTTTAATTGAATGAGAATTAATTCGTTTTAATTCTTGTTCAACTGTAATAACTTGAGTTTTTTTGTTAACTACCTTTTTTTTATTAATGAAGATTATAATCATGGGGCTGATAGTATTAATAGTTTTATTTTATTAATTTTAATAATTGTTTTATCAATAATATATATATATATATATATATATATATACCTAATTTAAGTATAATTTTATTAACATGGGTTGGTTTAGGTTTAGTAATTTATTATTAAGATGTAAAATTTTGTATTGCTATAATATTAACTACTTCATCAAATTGTATTTGTGATGTAGCTTTAATAACGGCTAATCTATAAATATTAAAATTTGAAATATTAAAAATAGATGTACTCAAATTCTGTAATAATCATGACAGCTAATTAAAAACTCTTGAGTATGTGTGAAAAATAAAAATAAATGTATCAACTGAGGCAGTAAAATCCTCAAGAATGATTATATCAAATCGTGATCTTCCCCACTTCAACCTAACAGCTTAATCTAATGATAAGGGATGATGAAGGTAGTGCACCCTCTCTAACACATAGACCGGATAAAGAAATCACAAGAGGAAAACTATCCCGTCGATTCCTCACCTTTTCTACCACCAACAATTCAGTATATGGACGATTGAGGCCTTAGACCAGGGGTGGAAAACTTTTTGGCTTTGGAAGGCCGCATCGCATGCCACTTCACGTATTACTCATAAGACCAAAAACATCATTTATATTACATTATGCCAATAAATTCACAAAATATGATAGTCATTTATATAGACTGTAAGATAGACTTTAATATAGATGGATTGGCTAATGTTGTTTAACTATGCTTTAAAAAATAGATACTATTAGTTTATATTCACTAAAATAAACTCAATTTGAGAATGTGTAGTTTATAAACGATTAAGATACATATTAAATTGACAAAATATGCGAAAAGTCTGCATGCAGCATTATATCGTTTGATAGTGATACAGTTATTATTATTAATATATTACTACCCGTTAGGGCTATACGCACTTACGCTAATGTGTAATGGTAGTGGTGATTGTGAGATGAAATGGAGCACCTACAGTTTAACGTGGAATCCGAACCACGGTGGAGGCCTGGCATTCCTCACATTCACAAGTTGTGATTAATATACGTCTTGTCAGAGGGGAAGGAAGGGTTTGGCAATTAGATAAATCTGTGCCGGGACCGAGGATTGAACACTGTACCCCATCAAAGAAGTCCGACACCCTACCCCTAGACCACCAGGTCACCTACATGTAATAAAATCTCCTTATATATATATATATATATATATGGAGATAATTTAATAAAAGACGAAATCGAACATATATATATATTTATATATATATATATATATGTTCGATTTCGTCTTTTATTAAATTGTATTTTGTTAATCTTGCTCTCCTTTTTAATTAAATCTAAAGAGGCTCTTGTCTGCAGAAAGTGCTCTTTTCAACTACTTTTTTTTAAATTAAAGCTCGTTGCGTATGAGCGATGAAAACTTTAATTTTTTTTTTAATTACTAGCACACCAGGTTGGATTCCATTTGAATTAAAAATGTGATAATTTTGTTTTGATTCATATCACCATGTCATTTACTTAATTATTACCAAACAAAATATCAAGAGTAAAGAAAAAATATATTTCCAAATATTTTCCTGTATCTAAATATTATATAGAGCATGATCAGTATTCTTTCTTTATCTCAACTAATTTGCGTTATAATTATTGACGAATTAATGACATATTTTTTTTATCTCAAATCTTGCAGCCGATTTTTATAACACTTCATTTGACTACCCGTTTAGGTTATGTGCATATTTACTACTTATGAGCGTATAGCCCGAACAGGTTTTAAGACGTGGACGAATAAGGTTGAATTTAGTGGAAGTATACGTATTTACATGAAGGGAAAGTGTAAAACTATTTATGAAATACCTCCCACGGTTAACCCTACCAGGATTCGAACCCCGATCTTTCCGTCATCGACCCTACGGTATATTGTGATAATTATGCTTTAGACCATTCTATGTCCGAAGCGGGTAGTTTGAAATTGAAGTAGCCTTCATCCAATATGTATCATAATCGATAGGGACATAACCCTGCCTCTCGGATCAAAATAAGAAACAAAATAATGATAATCATAGTAAAAAATACCAATAAAATATCTACAAAACAAATCCTTTATGCTGGCAATTTAGTTCAGTGATAGCAAAGGTCGACTGACGTGTTCAACCTGTATCAAGGAGGTCAGGATTCGATTCTAATCCCAGAAGATGGTATCGAGGAAGGCTTTGCTTAATTTGATTTTCTCATACAATACCGAGGGGAATTTCCTCGAATCCTCGTCTTTTTTTTTTCACTACGTTTCCTTAAGTTAGTTTGAATTAAGGTTGGATGAAATACGTTCAATAAAAAACAAGCTTTGTACACTGTTGGTCTTCTTATTGAATCAATCCTATTAATTTTAATCACTTTTTTACGCGATGAGAAAACTAGTGTGTCACGTATTTCAGTTTTTGTAAAGGATATATTCTTGATGTTTTAAACCAAATATAATATTGAAGATGGACATTAGCTTTGGTTATGGATACATCCGTATCTGAATACATATTTAATTAGTATACACTATATTTTTATATCACTACATCCTACAATCCGTTAGGGCTATACGCTTATATATTAATTATCCCTACATCTTACAATCCATTATGGTTATACGCTTACATAGTAATCACTACATCCTACAATCCGTTAGGGTTATACGCTTACATAGTAATCATTACTACATCCTTAAATCCGTTAGGGTTATACGCTTACATAGTAATTATCACTAAATCCTACAATCCGTTAGGGTTATACGCTTAAATAATAATCATCACTACATCCTACAATCCGTTAGGGTTATACGCTTAAATAGTAATCATCACTACATCCTACAATCCGTTAGGGTTATACGCTTATATATTAATTATCACTAGATCCTACAATCCGTTAGGGTTATACGCTTAAATAATAATCATCACTACATCCTACAATCCGTTAGGGTTATACGCTTATATATTAATTATCACTAGATCCTACAATCCGTTAGGGTTTACGCTTATATATTAATTATCACTAGATCCTACAATCCGTTAGGGTTATACACTTACATAGTAATCATCACTACATCCTACAATCCGTTAGGGTTATACGCTTACATAGTAATCATTACTACATCCTACAATCCGTTAGGGTTATACGCTTTTATATTAATTATCACTAGATCCTACAATCCGTTAGGGTTATACGCTTTAAATAATAATCATCACTACATCCTACAATCCGTTAGGGTTATACACTTACATAGTAATCATCACTACATCCTACAATCCGTTAGGGCTATACGCTTATATATTAATTATCACTAGATCCTACAATCCGTTAGGGTTTACGCTTATATATTAATTATCACTACATCCTACAATCCGTTAGCGTATTTGATATATAAGCGTATAAACCTAACAGTTTAGGAGATTAAGAAGGTTACAGTCTCATGTGCTGATATATTTAGTCAGTTCAGAAAGTACACGTTAAAAATCTCAATAAAATGAAAACATTCCTCACCTATAACACATTAGCGTAATTAGTATAGGTGCGTACAGCCTGAAAAGCTAGTGAGATTCAGTGGTAAATTAAATATACGAAGTTAAATAAACTCAACTATTAAATAGCGTATTAGCCGGGCTCTACTTAACCTAAATGAGATCGGGCTATAATAGCGTAATATAGAATAGATGAGTTACAACAGACTCGTTTACAATTCTGGATTTGGTGTCAATAATTATAAACTACATGGTTGATCAAATACTATATAAAAAGTTAAATGAAATAAAACAAATTATGTACTTACTTGAATCTGTCAGTCATTTCGAGGACCCGATCCCTGACCGCTTGTATGAAGTCGTCGTTGACCTGCTATCTGACTGGTGACCACGGAGAACTGATGCCACTTGTACCTCTCCAAGATACTCAACATGGCGGCTGTCTGATGCTCTAGAGAGGGGGCCAGTTGTAGCTGAAGACTGGACTGGGAGGCTCTCTGAAACAACAAGATACGACCAGATATTCAACATGGCGGCCATTTGTGTCTCGAGACTGGACCGGGAGGCTATCAGAAACAACAAGATATTCAACATGGCGGCTAGTTATGTCTGGAGACTGGACTGGGAGGCTCTTTGAAACAAGAAGATATTCAACATGGCGGCCAGTTGTAGCTGGAGGCTGGAATGGGAGGATCTCTGAAACAACAAGATATTCAAAATGGCGACTAGTTGTGTCTGGAGACTGGACTGGGAGGCTCTCTGAAACAAGAAGATATTCAACATGGCGGCCAGTTGTAACTGAAGACTGGACTGGGAGGCTCTCTGAAACAACAAGTATATTCAACATGGCGGCTAGCTGTGTCTGGAGACTGGACCAGGAGGCTATCAGAAACAACAAGATACAACAAGATATTCAACATGGCGGCTAGTTGTGTCTGGAGACTGGACTGGGAGGCTCTCTGAAACAACAAGATATTCAACATGGCGGCTAGCTGTGCCTGGAGACTGGACCAGGAGGCTATCAGAAACAACAAGCTACAACAAGATATTCAACATGGCGGCTAGTTGTGTCTGGAGACTGGACTGGGAGGCTCTCTGAAACAACAAGATATTCAACATGGTGGCTAGTTGTGTCTGGAGACTGGACCAGGATGCTTTATGAAAAAGCAAGATACAACAAGATATTCAACATGCTGGCCAGTTGTAGCTGAAGACTGGACTGGGAGGTTCTTTTAAACAACAAAAGTCAACAAGATACTCAACCGAGAAGTCATCAGTATTATATTGAAAAAAAAATAAGACAAAGAACTTTTGATTTTCAGTTAGTGTGCAATCCTTGTAGTTGTTCATAAAATTATACGTATTTAAGACAACTTTGGAATATACACTGTTTTTTAAATAGTTAAAGCCAAACAACCATTTAAAAAATAAATGGTACAGTGAATTGCATAGACTTTCTTTATCATTAACCTTAAAATAGAGACACTTACTAAAAGCTCGTAAGATTTGTCAAACGAAATAATATACAGTGTTGCAGAAACACTCCACGAAAGAGCATAAATGAAATACTATACAATGATAGAGAAACAATGCGTAAAGCGGTGCATCTTTATCCACCAAAGAGCACAGTGATCATTTTCAAATGTCTAAGTACTCCTTAAAATATATACATGTTTTCTTATAGTTGAGAGACTTGGTTTTATAAAAATAAATTTCAAACAAAATAGGTTTATATTTAATATTGCATACAACATCTGTACATCAATAAGTTATTTTGAATCTCAAATAGTTGCGGAGATATGATAAAAATTGAAAATAAGTACCTATGTATACATAGTATCCACAAATTTATTTTGATGCAAAAATCAAAATCGCTATTTGGTTTGAAATGTTTTAAACTATGCCTAGGTACAAAATTTAATCAAAATCGTAAGAGCGTATTTAAAAAAATGTTTTCCCTATTTTCGCCTTTCATTAAACTACCTTTAATTTTAGGATTGGATATATAGTTCAAAATTTTTTTTGGGGAACCTTAGATATCAAGTTTTCACACTAATTTTAGATACATATAAACAGCATCGAAAAAAACACTTTATGTTTCAGGAAGGGCCATGAAACATCAACATTTATTAAAATCAAATGTTTGATTTTTTTTTTTATGACGATCACAATACTTCTCTTTTCGAGAGATCGAGAGTAAGTACAAATCAACTTCAAAGTCTGTTAAGTTTCCCTATTGAGTGAATATATGGCATTTGTTTTATAATGTGTTTTAAATTCTATTTTACTCCTAAAGATCAAAGTAACACGCAAAGAGAGCCCAAAATTTGGAAAAAAAACTAAAGATATTTATTTCCGTGAAACCTTAGTGCTCCTAGTGCCCACGGGATACTTTCAAGACACAGCGGGGTGCCACATATCGGCCGCACGAGAGCCACAGTAAAGCTGCTAGGTCACTTCAATTTTATGATGGCTGAGAAGTAAGGTGCAATGATCTGGTCCAGTGGTATTCAACTCGCGGCCCGCATGCCATTTGTGGACTGCCGGATAATTTTAAAAAGAATCAAGGGAAAAAATGACAACTACACAAATACAGATTTATATTTTACATAATTAAATAAACACGAATGCATTTCAAGTTATTTTATAAATGATTTTTGTTTTTTATGTGAAGAAAAATATTGTGTTTTGGTACCTACAAAATAATGGAAAAACAAAAAAAGTGAAACCATTTAATAAATTATTGTTTATATTTATCTGTACGTATTTAAATATATAAATTCAAACATTAGCTTGCTTAAGTTGTCTTGAAATGGATTTAATGATAAATTAATTAAAAAGGCTTCATTGTTCATACTTTTTAATTTCCATCCTTTATGTTTACGAATACATTTTTTTATTTTTTTTATTGACCCTCTAAACATTTGCGTTTTCCATTAGTTATTTACTTTAAAATTTGGAAGCAGTTAAGTCCATAAAAAGTTATTGCTATACATTCAAGGCATAAAAACCTTATTTTCAAACATTCATGAATTGTTTAACCGTTTATAAATGTCAGCGGAACATTTTGATACATTATTCAATACTCAATATTAGTTTGAGTCTAAAAGTGATGCACAGTCTTGTATTGAACCTATCAGATTATCAGTATAGAATAAATAACCATTTTAACACTAGTATATCTACACAATCCTGTATCGTGTGAAAGCTCTAATTAAACTGCATATGTTTACTGTGGTTTGTACACAGATTCTGTGACACGCCACTGGCAGCGAGGAGATACAGAAACTCTGTGGCACCACTAGCAGTGAGGAGATACAGAAACTCTGTGGCACCACTAGCAGCGAGGAGATATAGAAACTCTGTGGCACCACTAGCAGTGAGGAGATTGAGAAACTCTGGGCGTTACTGGCAGCGAGGAGATATAGAAACTCTGTGGCGCCACTAGCAGCCAGGAAATTGAGAAACTCTGGGCGTTACTGGCAGCGAGAAGATACAGAAACTCTGTGGCACCACTAGCAGTGAGGAGATACAGAAACTCTGTGGCACCACTAGCAGCCAGGAGATAGAGAAACTCTGTGGCGCCACTAGCAGTGAGGAGATAGAGAAACTCTGTGGCACCACTGGAAGCGAGGAAATACAGAAATTTTGTAGCACCACTAGCAGCGAGGAGATAGAGAAACTCTGTGGCACCACTAGCAGTGAGGAGATACAGAAACTCTGTTGGCACCACTAGCAGTGAGGAGATACAGAAACTCTGTGGCACCACTGGCAGCGAGGAAATACATAAATTTTGTAGCACCACTAGCAGCGAGGAGATAGAGAAACTCTGGGGCGCCACTAGCAGCGAGGATATAGAGAAACTTTGTGGCGTCACTAGCATCGAGGAGATAGAGAAACTCTGGGGCGTCACTAGCAGCGAGGAGATATAGAATCTCTGTGGCGCCACTAGCAGTGAGGAGATACAGAAACTCTGTGGCACCACTAGCAGTGAGGAGATCGAGAAACTCTTGGGCACCACGCTATATCTTGAAAATGTCCCATATGAAAGGGCTCTCTCTACGACTCAAAACTAAATAGCCTAGTGCACAGAAATAAAGCCTTATCAATTTGTGCACAAAATGTGGTTTGTTTTAGTTGGTAAAAATAAGCTTCTTATTATTTACTTTTAAGTCGAATAAGTGTTTGGCGGAGTTAATAATGTAATATTGGAGTTGATTATCTCTTATATCAGTTTATGGGCAAAATATTTTTTTCTAAAATAAAAAATACCGGATGATCAGAAAATGTATTTATAAACGTTGGTGTGAAAGAACTTATTTCAGATTTAAATATAATATTAGTTTAAAAATTCAAAACAGAAAGGTTATATCCATACTTACGTTTATCAATTTCCCTTTTTCAAAATATCATTAAAATAACATATTATATTGATAGCTCCATGCAAAGACAATTTAATTAATCTCTATAAAATGGAAAACAAAGTGTCGGTCTGTATGTCTGTTGCCTAGGATTTCTGAAACAGCTTAACTAATTAAGATACAGTTTTTTGTTTCAATTCGATGTAGAATTTTACAAAACGAATTAAATTTAATAAATTGATGTTTTTCAAAAAGTTTGTCTCAAAACACGTGATCAATGATGAATTCTCCTAATTAAATGTAGCATTATTTATTTTTCTGTATAACTCGATTACCAAATCCAAAGAGTAACTATCACAGAATACAGCTCAATAGTAATTCCAAAGCGATATCATATTTTATTGTAGTTAGTTATTTTGAATTCACAGATTATTATAAAGCATAGTTTCTATACCTGAGTGTTTGCTTATAGTTAGATAGCTACGGAATAGATATGAATGAGGCATATTTTATATTATTTTGAATTACTATGGAAAGGTTATAAGATACTTAAAAATCACCTATGTTTACAAGGTGTAGAATAGTGACGTTAACTATACGTCTATGAAAGCTATTATTACAACACACAAGTGTAACACATATATTATAAATTAATTGGAATAGTATGGATTATGATATCACAAGGAAAGTAAAAAATCTTGGTTGAATTTGATTTAATCCCAAGGTTCGAGCTGTATGTACTAGCTGGCTATTGATTTAGATTACAATATACGAAACGTTCGAAAGTTCACACGTCCGCCAAATTAAAACGCTTTGTCACTGTGGGAGTAGGATAGAGATAGTATATTGTGGCATAGTGGAGTGGGGGATTGAAAACACAGGATATACTAGCTTTGAGGCTTAATTTAGAGAAGAGCTTTGTTATATATATATATATTTCTCATGAGAATCTGGGTGTGGTTGCGAACAATTTTATTGCAATAGGAGTGAAATAAATTCTGAAGGAAAGCAGTTATTACATTTATTATAGTCGCTGTGCTAGTACTCAATTGTAAGATCACCATTAAGTGACACTTAATCCGATAGATCTATTTCCATGTGTTATAATACACCAAGATATATGCACGATTTTTTTAATTAATTATCTTGTGCCAAAGTTGACTACTAAACAGCTTTTTTTCACATAAATTATAAAACACTTAGCATAATAAAATACTATCTAAAAATGTGTTTATGATATACAAACATTAAAATTAAAACTAGATCATTCTCAATAAACAATTGGTGTCTAAGTGTCTTCTAATCTTAAATATTTTACTTATCTTGTCATTCATCTTTAATAACTAATTTATTAAACATTATTTATTTTAATTACAGAAATATGTTTTTCACTCAGAATTTGAGAAAATATTAAATGTTTATTTCAGAAACTAAGTGTTTACCAAAATAAAGTATATAAACGAAGAACAATTCTTTAAACAATATTAGCTTAGAAAAAAAAATAGAAAAATTCTACAATGTTTTTGATTAAAAATCTTGAAAGGAAATTTGTATAAAATATATTTTGACTACCGTATACTATATATTTATGTTTATTACATAGTAGGTCTATATGTATAAGCTTATATAAAATGGTATATTATAAGATATATATATATATTTATATATATATATATATATATAGCTTATATAATATATATTCAACTTGTAGTTGTTTATTATACGGTATTCATAGTAATATAAGTGTGTATTAATAATTTTTGAAAGAAAATAAATATGGTAATTTAATCGGTAACCACTCATAAATATACATTTTCATTACTAGCCACATATCATCATCATCATCATGTCATCAATATTTAGATTGGATTGCTGCGGCTATCCACTTTAGCCTCTCCTTGGCCAAATAGTTTATGTCTTTGTACCTTCTTCTGCCAACATCGTCCTCTATCTGATTCACCTAATCTAGTCTTGGTCACCCTCTTGAATTTCTCTCTTCTTCGTCACTTTTTATATTTATTATCTCCGTCAAACTATCAAGTCTCAGTATATGGCATACCATGTTAACTCTTCTTTACTGCAAATTTCTCTAAGGTTTCCTTCTTTTTTTTTTCCTTTCTTAGCACTACTGTATTTGATATAATCTCCATCTACACTAATATTATAAAGAGGAAAGATTTGATTTTTTTGTTTGTTTGTAATGGATAAACTCAAAAATTACTGGACCGATTTAAATTTAAATTCTTTCACTAATATAAAGCTACATTATCAGCGAGTAACATAGGTTATATATTATTTTGAAAATTTAATTTATTCCTCATAAAAATGTCTATAGTCTTTCATATTTTATGGTAGAGTCTATGATGATTCTTCAATATTTGTATTGAAAATAATAATGCGGTGGGGGTGTAGGGGGGGAGAAGGGGGAAGGGTCTAGTCAAGGATATTTTAAACATACTTTCTGTAACACCGCAAGTCAAATCCGTTAATAGTTTCCTTTCGGTTGCGTCAGTGGGCCATATTTCACATCTTTAAAGCGCAACTCTCCGTGCACATGCCTTTAGGAACCTTTTCCTAATTTACAAATTAATCCTGTTAAAGGCTAGTGATGACTTCTTTTTCATTAAAAAGCTTTCTTCGCCCGCGCTATTATACTCGTGTCTTTCTTGCTTCAGTTATCTTTGGTTATTTTTACTTACTAGCTAGCAGAGAGAGAGCTCTATTAATTGCTGAAGACTTAATTCTAGATCTGTATTAATTTGATTTGTTTCTCTTTTAATGCGCATCATGACTTTTTTCCTTTTTTATATTTTTTATTATGCATTAAATATTTTTGTATTGATTATCGTTTAGTTTAACGTTTTCAAACTGAGGAATTTTTAAAGTTGTATGAAAAAATTACTTAGTGTAAGAGAATAAAATGCCGACCTGCCCACGCGTTTGTTACGTGATACATTAACGTATTTTGAAGAATGACAATCTTTAACCCTGTACTAGACACGGAACCGCAAATATTTAGTGTGTAACTTTAATTTAATATATTGTATTTGGCTATTTTTACATTTAAGGTAGTTCCTTTAAATAACTGGTATACTTTTTTTTAAATATTTATCTACATGACGTGAAAAAATAAGTTTCGTTTTTTGGAACTATTTATATTCTTCTTTATGCTATACAGGGAGGAATTTATAAATAAGATTAGTTAAATTATTTATCGAGAATTTTAAATACGGTAGTTTACTTAATTTTTTGTATAAATTTTAATTTAATCTTACGATAAGTTATTAAAAGGGTTTTTGTCGCAATAGTCGACTTCTATTACGTTATTGTGAGTACGTAAATTACTTTTAAAATATGTTCCTACATCTCAGTATCCATTTGAGTTGTACGAATATATTAATACATTAATGTAGTAAGGATAAGTAAGGTATACTTTAAGTGATATGTACCCACATTTGCATTAAAGGAAATTGAGAATCAATTTAATAAAAATACTCTCAAGATACACGATTGAGATTTGAACCCCTATTCACCTTAGATGGTTGCACCACCAAAGCGGGTATAGCTACTTGAATAATTAGCTCAACTGTGTAAGATAAGCTTTCAATAAAAGAATGAGATGAAGGAATGTGAATAAATTCGAGGACTATTTGGACAAAAGGTTTAATTATACTGAGTAGAAAATTCCTAATGCCTAATCTGATGTAGCAGGTTGTAAAAAAAAAACTATTTTAGACCGTCACCTCGTGTGACAGTACTTTCCCCCCATTTGAGTCGGGGTTTTTGAACCATTTTACAAAGAAGAAAGCAAGGAAACGTCGATAATACGCCCACCCCTAGCCCCCTTCCTTACACTTTGAGAAATAAGCTTAAAGTATTTCATGTCGACAGCAGTGGAAACTTCGGCATTGTTTCAAAGTGACAGAAATTCGATAGTGACACTTCTTGACAGAATGCTGCAATCTTCGAGAATGTTCCTTAGAGAAAAGGTTTTTTTATGTGTGTGTGTGTGTGTGTGGTTTATCACCTAGTCTAATGTACGGTTAGAGGATGGGGAGGGAAAAAATATTGTCTACCTCACAAAATAGAAAAAAAAAATTTACGATCATACTTCCAAAATAGTCAAGTACCTACAACGCATTTCAACAACCGGCTTCGCAGTATATAGGCCAGAGTTCCTGTTTCCTGACCTAAAGGTCCTGGGTTCAATTCCCAGCTGGTACCAATGGATCTTTCTTAAAATATGAATAATTCCCATGGTCAGTAGGGTTTGGTTAATTAGGTTAAAGTTAGAGTAAGCTCTTAATAGGCTCCATACCCTCATATTCACTTTCTTCATCCCCTCATCTCATCGGGACACGGACAGTAGGGACGATTAGTACATTCGGGCGACCACCGAGCGATGGTACATTAGTTCCGGCTAATCTGTCCGTATCGTGCACATTAATTACGTTAGTGAAGTAGAAATAATTAGGGTTTAATTTTAGAGAACGTGTATAAACAGCTACGTGGAGGAAGCAAAGTAAATAACAATTATAATTATCATAGTAAATTTACAATTTTAATTCAGTGACAGGGTTACAGTAATAAACGTCGCTCACTCTTAAATGTTGTAAAGAGGGAGGCGGGGGAGCAACCAAATTTTATCTAAAATAAAAATAAATAAAATTTTGGGCCAAATGTATAGCACGAAAAATATATTGGAATTAGTTTTTCAAGTTTTGAAAAAGAGATATCAGTTTCTCATTTATGCATCGCTTCAAACATGTATTATCGATTTTCAGATTAAAACCATTAATTGTTTCTTCTTTTACGGTAATAAGTGTCCCATTTGACCATATTATTGAGGGTAACGTGTCCTCATTCTCCCTCTTCCCTTTCACCAACCCCTCTGCCTTTAACACACTAATTAAGCTTGTACCCACAATAAATATTTTATTTTAATATCATCCAGTGATTTTTAAAAGATATACCGCATAATTATTATAAATTAAATAGATGGCATGAGACAGCCGTACGAAATTTATCATATTTTTTTATTTTAGTTTGTAGCAAAATTTTACCCGCTTCGGTGGCTACATGGTATAAGGTGCTACTTTCGCAATAGTCTACTGATGACGGAGAGATCATGGTTCGATCCTGGTCGGGTGCATTGAGGGGATTTTTCCTAAATAGTTTCCTCACTATCTTCAAGCAAATGAGGGTACACTTTTTCTACATTCAACCTTCCTCATCCTAGCCCCCCAATTAGTACAGTAGCGTTCAACTCGAATGAGGTGACCTGATGGTCTAGGGGTAAGGTGTCAGATTTCTATGCTGTCGGCCGGGGTTCAATCCCCGGTCCCGGCATAAATTTATCTGATTACCAAACCCTTCCTTCACCTCTGATAAGATTTCTTGTGAATGTGGGGAATGCCAGGCCTCCACCGTGGTTCTGATTCCACGTTAAACTGTAGGTCCTTCATTTCATCTCACAATCACCCTACCATTACACATTAGCGTAAGTGCGTATAACCCGAACGGGTAGTAAGACGCGGCGCTAAATAATAATAATAATAATAACTCGAATGAGTTGTAAGAGGTGGTGCTAAAATTAAAATAATCAAATATTGATTATAAATAAATTACCCTTTATTGAAAAGTTTTTTAAAAAACACTTTCAAATTTATATTTATTATGCAAAACTCTCTCTAGATATATATTTTAAACAAAATCATTTTTTTTTTTTTT
>CABFVX010001331.1:64192-83635 GCA_902151425.1 Timema shepardi | reverse complement strand
ATGCTATCTCGTATGTGTGTTACATGTTTTCTGAACGTTATCGTGTGTGTGTTATATATTCTGAATGCTATCTCGTATGTGTGTTACATGTTTTCTGAACGTTATCGTGTGTGTGTTATATATTCTGAATGCTATCTCGTATGTGTGTTACATGTTTTCTGAACGTTATCGTGTGTGTGTTATATATTCTGAATGCTATCTCGTATGTGTGTTACATGTTTTCTGAACGTTATCGTGTGTGTGTTATATATTCTGAATGCTATCTCGTATGTGTGTTACATGTTTTCTGAACGTTATCGTGTGTGTGTTATATATTCTGAATGCTATCTCGTATGTGTGTTACATGTTTTCTGAACGTTATCGTGTGTGTGTTATATATTCTGAATGCTATCTCGTATGTGTGTTACATGTTTTCTGAACGTTATCGTGTGTGTGTTATATATTCTGAATGCTATCTCGTATGTGTGTTACATGTTTTCTGAACGTTATCGTGTGTGTGTTATATATTCTGAATGCTATCTCGTATGTGTGTTACATGTTTTCTGAACGTTATCGTGTGTGTGTTATATATTCTGAATGCTATCTCGTATGTGTGTTACATGTTTTCTGAACGTTATCGTGTGTGTGTTATATATTCTGAATGCTATCTCGTATGTGTGTTACATGTTTTCTGAACGTTATCGTGTGTGTGTTATATATTCTGAATGCTATCTCGTATGTGTGTTACATGTTTTCTGAACGTTATCGTGTGTGTGTTATATATTCTGAATGCTATCTCGTATGTGTGTTACATGTTTTCTGAACGTTATCGTGTGTGTGTTATATATTCTGAATGCTATCTCGTATGTGTGTTACATGTTTTCTGAACGTTATCGTGTGTGTGTTATATATTCTGAATGCTATCTCGTATGTGTGTTACATGTTTTCTGAACGTTATCGTGTGTGTGTTATATATTCTGAATGCTATCTCGTATGTGTGTTACATGTTTTCTGAACGTTATCGTGTGTGTGTTATATATTCTGAATGCTATCTCGTATGCATGTGTTATGTTTTCAGGACGCTATATTGTGTGTTACGTCTTATGAACGTTGTGTAAATGATATGTTTTATGGATATTCTAACATTTATGTATTTATATAAATTGTTATATGAAGAGTTTAATGAGAAATAGACTCGGTAACGTACTTTTAATAGCATACAATTAATTAGATTCTATTAATGTAAATTTTTTTAAGAGAAGTAATGGTATTCATTATTTTATAGATAATGATTTATAACAAATTAATATGTGTCAATGTAATTATTATAGGTGGTGCTATATCTTACGAAGGTACTAATCACCCATTGTTTCAAATGTAACTCTAATAACTACACGTCTTAAATTTTCTTCAATCTAATTATATAATTAACTAGCAATCCTGCAATGTGCTGTCCCGTGACCAACTATAGTATAAGAATTATATAAGCCCCCCCCCCCGCACCCCAACTGTGGTACAAGAATCATATAAGCACTCTCCACCCATGGTGACTGATTTCATTTTGAAACGTTATCTTTGAAACGTAATTCTAAACCAGATTAACAATATTTTCTTCACAAATTTATTTAAAATAGCTTAATTAAAAATTTTAAAATCATGTTTCAAGGTGCATTTGGACCCCCTTCCGTTCACCTATGTTAAAAATTCCAGATATCTGTGTGGCAAACACTTCCTTTTATTATGATTTGTTTAAAATAGCCTAGTTAAAAATTTTAAAATCCGGCTTCAAGGTTCATTTGGACCCCCTTCCATTCACCTATGTTAAAAATTTCAGATATCTGTGTGGCAAACACTTCCTTTTATTATGATAGATTGTGTGTCGATAGGTAGCTGATCAATGAGGTGTTATAATATCCCATCTGCCCTGCGGCGCTAACGAGGATCAGCTCCACCTGTGTATTTGTGTCTCGGTCTTCTCACACCTCTGTTCCTATCTCCTCTCCCTTGATCAACAACCCCAAGTGAGGGCATCAGAGCCAGACTGAACTGAAGTCTACTCTCTGTTACCAACCCCTCCTCCTCTACCTGAAAGCGTGACACCCGCAACACACACCCGGTCGATATCATCCCCATCAGGTCTGGCTAATTAATACACTTCAACTATACGCTTCTGATGTGCAGCTTAACAACTCAACGCCTTAGGCTGTGCCCGAGAATGTCTGTGCTTCAGACGGTTATAGGCTCACGACTTGGAACTTTAGAGATGGCGTACGTCTTTGTTCAAAAGCTAGATTCCCAAGTTTGTCGATAGTTGAGAGGAGAATGTTATTGAGTGGCGTCGTAGCAACTTACAACTAGTATACGCTGAATTGTATAGGAATGGAAATCTGAAAGGCTTTTATACCTAGAAGTATCTCGATATACAGGAATATTCAGATTGTCAGATAAAATTTATAGAGTCTCCATAGGATGACAAGACAAGTATTTTCACGTAATTAACGTGGGGTTGGTGCTCTGGTGGCCACATAGATTAAGGCATCATTCTCACAATAGATTAGCCTGATAATGACAGGAATGTTAGGGTTGGCTTCCCGATCGTGTGTACTGAGGTTGGTTTTCCAAAATAGTTACCCACGGTCTCTTCACGAAAAGTCGGATACAATTCCTCTAAATTAAAAACCTCACCATCCCTAACCATTAGCGTAACTAGTAAATAGGCGTATAGCTCAAATGGGTAGTAAGGCGAGATACTAAAGAGAAACCTGTTTTCTGCGATGCAAAATGTTAGTACTAGGAGGCGTCCAAGTTGACAGTAGCTCCTTATGGGTACCTGTTGTCAGGCAGTTCAACGCCTGTTAAAAGTCATCATTTACATCACACTTCACTTGCTATGTGCTGAAGATTGATGAGTTGCCTACCCCCCAGGCGCACACAGCGTCAACTTTGGCGTCACTGACCCCAAGTTCATTGCGTAGAAATACTTCTACAAAATGTGTTTTTTACCTCAATATCTGAATAACCCTGTATGTTGAATAAATATATGTATACACAACATACATCTATCAACATTTTTAACTTGCTAATGATGGGGAGATTGGTGTTAGACTCCCAGTTAGGTCTACTGAGGGTGATTTTTATAAATTGTTTCTTACCCTCTTTCCACGCAAATACGAGTATATATAACTTTAAAACGTTTTCTTCCTCATCCCTACCCGATTAGACTAATTATCATATACGCGTATAACCTGAACAGGTAGTAAGACATAGTGATAATAATATATTTTGCTTTCAAAGGGATGAACAGCTCTTTAAGATTTATTATTATTATTAGCACCGCGTCTTACTACCCATTCGGATTATACGCACTTACGCTGATGTGTAATGGTAGGGTGATTGTGAGATGAAATGGAGAACCTACAGTTTAACGTGGGATCCGAACCACGGTGGAGGCCGGGCATTCCACACATTCACAAGTTGTGATTAATACACACGTCTTGTCAGAGGTTAAGGAAGGGTTTGGTAATCAGGTAAATCTATGCCGGGACCGAGGGTTGAAACCCGGACGCCAGAACATAAGTGTGACACCTTACCCCTAGACCACCGGGTCACCCGCAAATAGAAGAGTGAGTGTAAGAGGAAAAATGTTATTAGCAGGTAAGCTAGAGGCCTGTCAGGATAAACTACTCTATTTATCTCCTCTCTTTCTATTTCGTACATTGGTGCATAAGTGTGGTAGTGCTTAGACTAATTAGGTGCGTCAAGTTTGTATGCCATCCGCCTCGCAAAATATAGCTTCTAATTCATCAAATAGGCGACTTCATTAACGAGTTGTTTAAAATCATCACAGCGGTCTTCTCACCTCTCACGCGCATGCACACTGATTGAACCGGGTGATTTTTGAAATTCGATTGTGCCCCCCTTTCACGCCGAGAATACAGTGTGGATCAAAATGGTGTCCTGTGATTGGTTTAGAGTTCGTAACGTGATCCCCCTGCTCCTCTTTTGTTTTTAAGTGATTTTGTGATTATGGACTGGATTTTTAATATGTTATCAAAATATGAGTTCTACTAGAATATAACTGTTTAATTTTTTTTTGTACCTGTTCAGGATATTCGCATCTTAAAACGACAATAGGGTAAGGCTGAATGAATCAGGTATGATTTAGGGGAATTGTAGGCGCATTTGTGGGGATAAAGATAGTGGGAAACCATTTAGATTTAAAAATATCCCCTCAGTACACCCGGATATGATTATAAAAGCAACCTCGTCATTGGTAGATCAGACTAGATAAACCTGACATTCAATTTGCGTGCCCACCGATACGGGTATAAGTTCGTCTTCATAATATTTGTGTAGTACACTATTTTGGCAGCATTGACCTCTCTATACTATAATAATCTGGAAGGCTATGATTTAAAAACCGGAAACTCATGTTGCCAATATGGCGCAAAAAAAATTTTTACAATTTTTTAATTATTTTAGTCGGTTTTATTTGTAATTGAAAGATAAATTATACAGTAATTTAAAAGGACGTAATACTGGAATCTTTTGTTAAATTATTTTTTTCAAAAAATAAGTATTTCAACGGTGCCAAATTTTAGTAACTTTAAATCAATGTTATTTATTAAAAAGGTCGGCTTCCTATATTGATAAGAGTTCAGTTTATACTATTTCTTTTTATTATTTTAAAAAGCTTAATCCAAATTATAATGCATTTAAAAATCAATCGGCTCGTGTTTGTCACTTTATTTTAGAAGTTAATGTTCATATAACGCCTGTTTATGATACAATTTATTATTATTATTATTATTATTATTATTTTTAGCACCTCGTCTTACTAAACGTTTGGGTTATACGCACTTACGCTCATGTGTAATGGTAGGATGATTGTGAGGTGAAATGAAGGACCTACAGTTTAACGTGGAATCCGAACAACGGTAGAGGCCTGGCATTCCCCACATTCACAAGATGTCTTGTCAGAGGTGAAGGAAGGGTTTGGTATTTATGATACAAACGTAATATAAATAGCAAATTCTCTCCATTCCCATGACGAAAAAAACCCAAACTAAATTCGTGCGGTAGACCATGTGACCATAGGTATAAAGATTACTTAAAATCCAACAAGAGATAAAGCAATTTTTCATAAATAATTATTTATTACTTGGTACTCTACAATCCATAAACTAGTCAAAATTTCATTAAATATAATGATACATAATTTAAAATAAATTCTAAAGTTTGGTGCAGTTTTTTTTAAATACAATAAATATCAATTCAACAAGCACATGTTAATGTTCAATTAAATATTTAAATTAGTTTATTTAATTCAGTTTGTTGGCGGTAATGACAATACAACAAAAACATAAATTGAACGTATGTTTTATTTGTATCCAGCTATCTGTTGGCGCACTTGATCTATAATAAATATCTAATAAGGTATGATTTTAAACACAATATACTGCAAAGAGCTATGTTTATTTCAGTCAAAGCTCTTTATGAGATTAATGAAACATTTCATTTAAATTAAACCTTCTCCATAATGTTCTCGATTAAAATGGTTTAAATCACACAGAACCCATACTGGACCTAGATTATACGAAAGAACAATAGTATAACAACAGTATTGTTGTTGACGCCCCCCTCTCCATCTGACAACTGAAGTCTCGAGACCTCATCCACTGCCACTTATATACTCTCGCCATGGGCGGAAGTGACGGTGGAAGGTCCTGGAAAGACAGCCTTAGGTGGCGAGAGGAGGCGGCGGCCGTAGCATTTATTGTGAGACCTTCCGTTTGTTTTAAGAATAACCGCGTCAGTGGCGGCTCGTGTATAAGCACTGCGGAACTGCAGCACCCCCTATTTCCACTTGATATTATCAATAACACCTAATATAATGAGTCCTTTTTTATTTAATTCTTTCTTTATTTTTGTAGTACAATATGTATTCCTTAATCTTAATGTTAGTACTTCAGTAGCCATCAGCCAGTTAATGAAAAATATACGAAAATCTTTGTATGGAACTGTGCGCTTCACAGTGCCAGCGACGTGGTGTTTGACTGTTCTGTGCATCCGCACATAGGAGAGGGGTGGGGAGGAAGGCGAAACTGCCAGGTAGAGATAGCACTGTTGCTCTTGCAGTGCCAGCTCTGGCGTGATGATGGAAGGAAGTTTTTTTTTACTCAGCGTGTTCTGTGCTTAAAAATTGTGTACCCTATTTTTTAATGTGATAAAGTGTAGAATTAGATTATTATTTAGCTTCCAGCTATTCTATTTGATTCATTTTTTTTCGGTTCTTTTATTTAACATAAAGACTAAATGCTCTTGCAGTACTTTCAATGGAGAATAATTTCCTCAATTGTCATCCAGAGATCAAGGAAAAAATTATTGAACTTTTGCACAAATTAAAACAAGAAGAATCGATTTCATTTTTAAATGAATAGATCAAGCTTGAACTGTAACAATTTAAGTTAAGTAAGTAAAAATAGTTTTTTTTTGTTAAGATTTTATCAAGTGTCTGAATACATTTTCTTTTTATACATTTTTCCCCTTTTGCACAATTACACAGTTTTAAAACAAAGGCTAAACATTTTCTGGAGCAGCAGCCCTACTAATTTTAGCTACGAGCCACCGCTGAACCACGTTTATAATGAATATCTGAGTAAATATATTCTTAATCGAATTATTTTAATTGTTAAAAAGAAACCCTTATTAATTTTAAAGTCTTAATCCAAAATATTAATAGATTGTTGGAGGTAAAACTTTGTCTCACCCTTTCAAGTCCAGAGTTGTCAGCGTTCCACGCGATCACGGGGATTCCCAGGTATCCGGCTAGCTGGAGAAAGTACTGCGCAGACGCGGTGCTGCGGCCATACTTCTCGTAGTTCATGAGATACAAGATGGCGGACACATTCACGGACAGGAACTCTTTACATAACGAGTCTAGTATAGCTGAAACAAAGAAAAAAGAGTAATTATATTAAGAGAAAAAATATATGTGTAATTGTTTCAACAATTGCTATTTACGTATTACATATAACATTTTAGGGTATGCTTTGTTATCTGATATTTTAATAAAGTGGTTTAAGCATAGACGTACAATTAAATAGGAAATTTTGTAAAAATTAAAATTTGATAGGATATTATGGTAAATACAAGCTATTAAATTATAATAGTCCACTTCGGTAGCCCCATTATCTAAAGCGTCACTCTCGTAATAAACCAGACTGCCATTGATGGGAATAACATGGTTGGAATCCCTGTAGGGTATGTTGAGGATGGTTTTCCACTCTCCCTCCGTGCAAATTCGGTCACACTTTCTTTAAAACGTAACCTCACTCATCCTTAACCTAATAGCGTAGTTAGTAAACGGGTGACGACCAGATCGAGTAGTAAGACTCGGTGTTAAAAAATTATGAGTTGCCAAGTTTGTAAAAATATCCTAAGAACTAAGTGTAAAATGTGCCTAGGCCATCTCAGATGAGTTTTGGACCATGTACTGGGCCATCTGGAAGCTTTACGCTTACAGACCAGAATTAATTGTTTTAACATAAGAATTTCATCGTAAGATAGGTGGTCGTCCTATGACTTGGATTAATAACAAAACTACAATTTTAGTTTAATGTGTGTCTGCATTCTCTATTTCGAGTAATGCAGGGTCATAATTCCCAGGAGCGTATTTCCAACAAAATGTAGCTTTCCAGTGTAAAAAATTATTATTTCATTTAAATGAGCTAATAATTATTTCTAGATAAAGAAACAACACCTATTTTATCTAATATTTACAATATATTTATAGAAAGACTGATTAACAACATAATGCCTTTTATGGTTTTATGACATTCGGGTTTACTTTGTCGGCGAATCTCTTTGATATTTAATAAAAGCTTCTAAAGAATATTAAGATAAAAGGAAGGGAAGAACGGATAATACTTTTGCAAACATTTATTAAAGGTAAGAGAGGACTGAAGTACCCCACTTATTTTTTATTGATTTCTCTCATTTTTCGGTCGGTATAGTTCGCTTTCGGATTGATGCAATGGAGTTTTTTTTAAATTATTTTTTTGTACTGTATATTGGCACCCTATTCTTAATATTATTTTGTGACATGTAGGGGTGGGGGGGGGGAGTATTTATATCATACATAATTCAAACACGATGCAAAATTTTACTTTAGCCTGGCGTGCATTAAACTCTTGCACCAGCCCTGAGTACATGCTGTTGTATATGATAGTCAGGTTTTGTCTCACAATAAATATGTAAAAATACATTTAATTAAATTTTCTACATCATGTGCTAATTTAACTTGTATTATTCTCAATGGTATACGTTAAAACATACAATAATTATTTATAGTAACCTTGTAAAAATTAGAATATAGCCTTACATATTATTCATCTAAGTCCCTGTTAAAGGTTGCCTACTGTGGAGTAATAAATAGTTAATCTACTAGTTCATAAACTGTGTGTCATTAAATAAAACGATTTTAAATCGTTATTAAAAGGGCCCCTTGTAATATTTGTGAAGGTATAAGCCATAATGTCGCTTTTTTACGAGCAATAAAAGGGGGTGAGAGAAATTTGTGATGAATAATTGAGATAAGATGTTAGTTTGAACAAGCTCACACTCACATAAATGTTTAAACAAGCCTCCGTTCAACACGAACACGACTTCAACACAGCAGTACAGCAAAGAGAAGCTTTTTTTCAACAAACTGAAGTAGATCGATTAAAAGAATTCGGTTAGAAGATTATTTTATTCATCCTGCATCATTTTTTTTTGCTTGTACGCATTTCGCATATGTACTAATTAAGCTAATGTGTTAGAGATGGATGAGGCCTAATTTAAATAAAGTGTACCCACATTTGTTTTAAGGATAGAACAAAAAATATTTAATACATCCAACTGGAACTGGATGTTTTTAAATAGTTTCAGGTATTTATGCGACACTTTAGCTCAGTCGATAGCGTGTATGTATACTGAAACTAAGAATCCCAGGTTCGATTCCTGGAATGGCCGAAATATTTGGTAATGGTTAAATGTGGATTTACGCTTTCACCGTGATGAATTAATGGTCGGGTACTGTATTTTATGTTTGTCCTAGTCCTAAATTAGATTATAAGGCATATTAAGGTGTGAAAAAACTAGCAAGTCGGTAACTGTGGAAAAATATATGGCTCGAATAAAAAACTGACCCAGGCCACAGGCTTAAAACAGTAATGGAAGTTAAAGTAAAGGGGATAATGAATGAAAACAAAGTAAAACGTTTATAAATGTACACTTTATTTACTAATATTATTTGTACTATACTGAAAAAATAATCTGTGCACAAACCATTTTTCGTTTGTAAAATTGTTTTGTATATAAAAAAACTAGTCGGAATTAATTACTATGAAAAATTATTAAAGAGGATGAATGAAACCCTCACTATTCCAACAGTAAGAGGTAAAATTTGAAACACCATTTTCTACTTGTTCTCTAATTCATTTCTCGGTAGGACGTCGATTAATTCTACACGAAAGGCGCATTAATAGCAAAAACACAAATTGCGACTTCCTTGTCATTTTGCTTGCTTCTACGGAGACAAAGAGCTACATATTGTGAATAACAATAACTTTGAGGGAAGATTATCCTTCTACTTGTAGATGGAACTAAATACAGACTGTGAGGGAATTTCTTCTGAAGGGTTACTGCAGTTACTCTGCATTGCTTCAACTGGTGATTGTGAGCATTCGTTACAATTTTATATTGATAAAAAAAAATTAAATGCTTGCATAGATATAATAAATAAAAGGATTTACAATGTGAATAGCTATAGGGCTAAATTTTCATAATAAGGGCCTTTTAAAAAAAATATAGTGCTAAAATATTATTTTCAGTCAGCAACGAAAACATTGTAATACATCACTATAATAAATATCAACATACAGGTTGTAAATTACTGTAATTACGACACTGTCAATACAGAGGAGACTACAATTCAAATGATTTAAATTAGTTGGAAAATAGCCAGCTCCAGGGTGTAGGGGTCAGTGCAACTGACTACGAGCCTTAGGGGTCCTGGGTTTGATTCCTGTCTGGTACCTTTGGTATTTTTTTCCTAGAAAGGGGAATTACCCCAACGGTCACCAGGGGTTTGTTGGTTAGGCTTAAGTTAGGTTTAAATCTCCTACTGTATCACACCTCCTTTTTACCCTAAAGTATTTCTATATTTCAAAAGTTTATATTCGAATAGCTCGCAATTAAATTTTATTACGCCGTCTATTACTATCTTATCGACGTATCATCGTATTTGTCTTCGTCTGGTAGGGATGAGGAAGGTTGCATTTGGAGTGACAACTGTACCCACATCTGCGTGTAGGGAGGACGTAAAACCATTTAGGAAAAATAGTCTTGAATGAATCCGTCTGGTGTTCTACACCTCACTTCCCCGTCATCTGCAAACAAAACCAGTTGAGAGACTGACTCCATATACCTTATTACCTACCAAAGTTAATGAGAGCTATTAAGGCGATTGGACCTTTTCATATGGCATGGAAATGCAGAGCTGTGGGTACAAACGGTTTATCCTAAAGAGTTTTTATTGTTTTGAAATTTTCTTTTAGGAAACGCTTTGTTCAAGAATAGAAGCATGTTGATTAAGTTATACTTTTTATATACACACCTCCTCAATAATTTTAACAGTGATCAAATATCATTAAAACTGACATTTTTAAATAGAAAACTGCTGGCTTCATAAAAAAAATGAACAATTAACAAACATCGATACATTATCTTAGAAAAGGTGTTGAAAATATTAACACAACAATTTCACTCATTCTCGAGAAAACTGATTTTTCCGCAAGACCTTTCCGGTAGCTAGCGCCGCCATCTACGGTTTCCATGATCCATCTGTTCTTGTTGGCGCGGAAGGATACTTTGGTCCGTTGTCAAGCCACGCCACACCTTTTTCCCCTCCAATCCCATCATCCCACAAAATAGGTTTTAGACTTGCACTCGTCAGGGCAAGGGCCTAAACTTAAGCTGTGGGAATCATTAAGTACCCGCTTAAGTGGCTGAACTGTTTAAGGCGTCATTCTTATGTTATCCTGACCCATCTCGGTGGCGTAGTTGGCTAACGCGCTAGTTTCGTGTTTAGCTAGACTGCCGAGGACGGGGAGATCGAGGTTCGAATATCGCTCGGGTTAAATGGGCTGTTTTTTCCTAATCTCCCTTCCTGCAAATGTGGGTTCACTTACCCTATATTCAACCTTCCCAATTCTTAGCCCATTAGCGTAATTAGTACTTAAGCGTACAACCCAAATTATTAGTAAGGCGCGGTGCTAAGTATTTTTGTGTCAGACTGTCCTGCCGTTGCTGGGGAGAGCGGGGCTCAAATCCAGGTCAGGTATAGTGAGGTTTAGTTTTATATAAAAAAATGTACACTCTACATTCACGCAAATGAGGATACACTTACTTTAAACAGAATATTCTTCATCCCTAATACATTATCGTAATTATTTAATATGTATATAGCATTAACGATCATTAAGACGCAGTTATAAAAAAAAATATTACCTAATAACAACAAAAATGCCCTCAATAGAGGGATTGGACTTTATTGTCAAACTGATCAAGTTTAGTTTTTTGGTAAAGAGCAGATTAGGGTTCGAACCCCTTCTGAATGTTCTGAGAGTGATTTTTTGCTAAATGTTTTTCCCGCTCTTCCACCACGAAAATTTGGGTAAAATGACTTTAAATACTAGCTTTCTCATTTCTACTCCATCAGCGTAGTTAAAATGCGTCCAACCCAGAAGAGCAGTAAGACGTAATGAGAGAGAAAAAAAGAAACATATATTGGCGGATTTTTAATCTAGTAGCTAACGAATCTCTATTTGTTCCTATATAAGCTATATGTTTGTTGTTATTTATTGATAAAAACTACCTCTTAAACGCAACAAGATATTACATATCTGATACCAATCCTATATAAGATCTACTAAACTTCTATAGTAAAAAAAAAATCCTCTAGAGAGACTAAGACCATTTATTGTAGACTCGGAAATAAAATGGCGTCCCTTTCTTTTTTCTTCCCAACGGGCCTGGCTGGGTAAGGCGATAAAGGTGTAAGATTAATGAGTCGGGGAGACTTAGTTAGTTTGGAAAGGGGGTGCAGTGATCCCCTGGGGTGGGAGTCTCTCCCCCTCCCCTTCCGAAAACAAGTCACGTACTGAAGACGGTCAAGTAGCGAGTGAGTTCCACTGTTGAGAGAGAGTATTGCAACAGCTAACTTACGGCACGGAAGATTCATTGATCTTTGGGTCACTTTATATTTTAAAGGTTACGTTTCACTTGCGAAAGAGATACAAATAAAACTGTATTGTAAAATAATCAAAGTCTAAAGAAGTCGTTAATGATTTACTGTAATTTTATAGGCATAAATTAATACATACACTAGCCCAATGGATTTTTTGGTGCTGACTGACAGCTTTAAAAAGTTACCAGACCAAGTTACGTATCCCTACGCCGAGCCAGATGAGCTGCAAAATCATGTGTTTAGTAGCTGTCACATCTGACGGTCAAAATTTAGGTATATACTTAAATTTTGACTGTCAGAAGTGAGCTGTGAACCGTCAGTCAGCACCAAAGAAGCCACGGGGCTACTGTACATACCTAATAACGCCATTCCCTTACGGGGTAGGCAATAATCTGTGAAGGTGACCTGGCGGTCTAGGGGTAAGGTGTCAGACTTCTATGCTGGCGGCCGGGGTTCAATCCCCGGTCTCGGCAAAGATTTATCTGATTACCAAACCCTTCCTTCTCCTCTGACAAGACATCTTGTGAATGCGAGGAATGCCAGGTCTCCACCGTGGTTCGGAATCCACGTTAAACTGTAGGTCCTTCATTTCATCTCACAATCCCCCTACCATTGCACATTAGCGTAAGTGCGTATAACCCGAACGGGTAGTAAGACGTGGGGCTAATAATAATAATAATAATAATAATAATCTGTGCGTATAACTAAAAAACAACTTCGTTCTTAATACACCCTCACTATCTCCCCCACTTCTCTATCCTTGAAAACTCTCTTCGTTTCAACAACATCCATACCCCAGAGTTATACATGCTCTTTATTCATTGAACTCTTAGTGTTTCTTTTTTTCACACATTCGTCTACAACATTTAGCCACGTCTCACATGGCCTACCCCTTTATTTTGATCCACACACTCTACCTTCATATATTTGTATCGTCACTGGATCCATTGTTTATTATTAAATATTATAATCGCTAAGGTGTAATCATGGCAGGGTTGCTATAATTGAAAGGGTCGGGTCAAAAACATAATAACCTTCATTGATTTAGCTGGGATAGTCTCAATATTTAAATGTTTATAAAATCCTGAAATATATCTATAAAAAATAAGTAAAGTATTCATGGATGTTAGTTATCCTCAAGATCTTGACACTATTAAAAAAAACTTTTAGTTCAAGTGGTATTCAACTATATATATTTTTTAAACTAGGTTTTATTAAAAACACTTTAAATAACAACTTTAAACACTTATTATATTTTGCAAGGAAGATTCACTGCTTAACACATTAATACATTCAAGTAAAGAAAGCAACAAATCAATTCTTCAGCTGGCTTGCCAGTAATTGGATACATAGTCTCCCCTCCCCCTCGCTCATCTTTCAATTCCTTCTACACAAACAATCTTTTTTTTTCAACTTGCTAGCGTATTGCTGCCAAGAATTACATTGTTGCATTATTGTTTTCTTTTATTATGTATCTTATTACTCGTTTCCATAATATATTAAAATTGGTTTCACTGGATCCAGAATAATTATTATATTTGTATGATTTGTTTAATCAGATGGCATATATAATATCCTTAATTAAACCATATAAACCCAATAAAACTCGACTTGGTTTGCTTTTTTCAACCCTAAAACATGGGAAATGAAATAACACAATATTCAAATAAATGGAACGTCACAATTATATATATTTTATCACAATCATAAACTATTATATTTAAGACCAAAAATCTTTATAATTGTTTCCACCTACCCTAAAAAAAACACTTTTTGATATTTATCTTATGAGGGTGGCATGATAGAGCACTGGACGTGGACAGACGTTTTTAAATCTCTAATTATTTATTAAGTGATTCGACATATTTGAAAGTTGTTTTCACCAAAATGTAGGTGAGAGTTCTGAACAGTTAAAATGTTTAAATTTAGAGTTTAAAAAGTTTTTTAAAATTGTGTAGTTACTATCATAAAACCCTATAAACAATCCCACATTATCTTAAAATGTTCCTGTTAGAATGAGACCTTGTCACAACATGAATTTATTTGATGGAGGAAGACTAGATCTAGACTTAAACTTTTTGATTTAATCTTAGAAATACAAATTTTTGACTAAATTTTCATGGCTTTTTTGTGTATTTTAAACTTTTTAACTCGTCAGAAACCTACTATTAGTTTCCACACACATATGTCAAAAACAAGATTTAAAATGTAAAATAACTTCTTAAATATTTCGCGATTTCTTAGCGTCTATAAAGTGTCTCAATTATCTATAACAAAGCCCCTTTTTAAAACCTTTTTTAAAAATAAATTGTAAGCAAAATTGCTAAAACCACTTTTTTTAAAATAAATTTCTTAAATTAAATTGAACTGTAAACTAAACTCAAATATTTTATTTGGAAAAACTAAAACACCTTCTAATGCATCAAGTAAAACATCCACCATTTAAAATAATGTCGTTAAAGTAATTGAAATTAAATCTTTCAAATTTTAAAATTCAATCAATAGCAAACTACTCTTTGAATAATTATTCTCTGAAAAACAGGTAAATAGTGTTATTTTACATGTCAAATACTTCACAGATATCCATTTTCAACCAAATCGTTAGGGTAATTTTCAAAAAACTACTAATTTTCAAATGTTTGTTGTGAGTAAGCCATCCCTAATTTTAGAGATAGAATAAAAATCACGATTCTGCCTTGAGGTATGGCCATATAATATATAAATATCAAATTTAAACGAAATGAATCAAATCTTTTCAGCTGTATCCCCAGGCAAATACAAACAGAGGGACAAACAGAATGATATAACCCTCGTTTTCCAATTTGGGAGCAGAGTTATTTACACATTAATATTACTGTCCAACTTTCTACATAATCATAAATTAAATTTCACGATTACTATTACTATCCAACATTTGACCTAATCATAAATTAAATTTCATTTTAGTGATACAAAATTCATTTCTCACTATTTCATGACGTTAAAAAATAACTTGGACTTGACGATTTATGATCCGCTTCGGTGGCCAAATGGGCACACGCTACTCAAACAGTAGACTAGACTGCCGATGATGAAGAGCTCGAGGTTTCGAATCCTGGTCGGGTATATTGATGATGTTTTTTCCAAAATATTTTTCCACTCACCCTCCACGAAAATTCTGGGGGGATTGCTGGTACTCCTCCTCTAAATATAATATTACTCGTCCCTAAAATTATTAGCATAAATAGTTTTTAGATGTATAATAGCCCAAGCGGGTAGTAAGATGTGGTGCTAAAATAAAATTATTATTCTCTTTATAAAACACGAGAGATTTTCTTAATGGACTAACAGATTTGAATTATTACCTCATCCACACAAATATTATAAACCACAACTATCTTTGATGAGTGGAAATAGGAGTATTTATTATGTGTTAACCAAATTAATCCGAAAATTTTTCATTAGTTTAAAAGTTGAAAGTTGATCACACTGATATAAATCTGTCTCATGTAAGACATTTTGTATATATTACCCGAACTAATAGGCACGCGTACTAAACGAAAAGCTAGTTTGGCTGTTTAATTCATCCCAACTAAACTATTATAAATTGTCAATTACGGCTACAGCTGCATCTAAATATCGGGAAAACTCCTGGATAGCTCAGTGATCAAAGCAATGGCGTATTAAACCGCAGGTCCCGGGCTCGATTCTCGTATCCAGGTGTCATTTTTAAATCTTTAGAATATAGTATAGTCGTGTTTGCTAGTGATGGTAAATCGGGAGTACGAATCACAACCAGATGAAAGTGTTTTTTTTTAAATGGTTTCTTAACCTTCATCCAAGCTGGTACATTTCCTCTATCACACCATCATTCATATCCTATTATTATTATTATTATTATTATCACCGCGTCTTACTACCCGTTTGGGTCACACGCACTCACGCTAATGTGTAATGGTTGGGTGGCTGTGAGATGAAATGAAGGACCTACAGTTTAACGTGGAATCCGAACCACGGTGGAGGCCTGGTATTCCACACATTCACAAGTTGTGATTAATACACGTCTTGTCAGAGGTGAAGGAAGGGTTTGGAATTCAGATAAATTTGTGCCGGGACCGATGATTGAACCCCGGAGCCCCAACACAGAAGTCTGACACCTTACCCCTAGACCACCAGGTCACCTATTAGTGTAATTAAATATTGATATTCCGAAATAGTATTAAGACACCGGCTGGCCTCTTCGTATAGTAGTCATAATTCCTGGATACTAATCCAGTAGTCCCGGGTTCTATTCCCTGTGGTATCATCGATGTATTTCTTGAAGAGGAATCGTTCCTTTGGTTGCCACGGTCTGTTTAATTAGGCTTAAGTTAGGTTAAAGGCTTCTCCTTGCACGATATAATCATCATAATCATCACACCGTTTTATCGGTACGAAGTAACCGTACCTACGTGATGGCCCAAGCTCAGAAGCTGGTTGCATATCCGTCAAGGGCAGTAGAAGACCAAGAATCCGACAAACCCGGATGGGATAAACCCCTACGCTAAAAATAAGAAGAAGAAAATATACACACACAGAGAGATTTTTTATATTATAGTAAAACGAATAAACACCATGAAAATAAAAGTGCGATTGTTATATTATTGATAAAATTGTTACAATAATTGTTTATTAAAAAATTAGCTATACACCCAAGAATTTGTTTAAAAATAAAGTACAGTCTTATATTTTAACACCGCGTCTCACTAATTGTTCAGGTTATACGCATTTGTAATAGTTACGCTAAAGGACCTAATCCACGGAGCCGCCGGTGCGGATCGTGTAGCCACCTACCACCGGAAATAAATGTTCAGGAGCTTCCGAATGGCATTTTAATGAAAGAGCAGTGATTTATAACAGTGATTGGCAGTGTTTCAGCATTTGTAAGACTGGGCATTTATTTCACAGCCGTGGCACGTGTGACGCTGTAGTAATTGTTTCCAACATTACGTACAAGATAAACAAAATTATATACAACAACCTATTGGACAACAATCATTCTTCTTATTAATTATTGGCTAACTTAAAACTTTACTATTCGTAATCAATAACTAACTTAATTTTATGAAAATAAGTGAAAACCTATGCAAGTGAAAATAAAAATACAAACTTATTTTGTAATAGAACTCAGTCTATAAAGAATATAAAAATTGTTTACTTTTTTTAGTTACAATAATCTTCTGCTTGGTTTAATAAAGTGCGGTGCGGCTCTGTGTAGCCATAGCTTAATGCAGTAGGGATGAGTAAGGTTAAATTTAGAGGGAGTGTACCCGTATTTGCGTGGAGGTAGGGTGGAAAACTATTTGGAAATACTATCAGTACTCTTGACCGTGATTCGAACCTTGATCTCCCTGTAATTGGCAATCTAGTCTAACACGAGAGTTTTTTGACCATGCAACCACAGAAGTAGGTAAATTACAATATTAGATTAAAACCAGATTTAAGACACATTTAAAATATATATTTTTTAATTTTCACATTTATTTTAACATTAACATTGAAGGGCAATTACATTAATTCTTAAAACGCTATTACAAAACTATTTAAAGTTTGGTTCAACTAAGCAACTAACAAAATAGTTTATATATCTGTACATGATTTCTGCAGGTATTTGACGATTAAACCAGATATCATGTTTATTTGAGAAGTTTCAACTCCACGTATCCAACCAGTTAACCTTAAAATGAATGTTGGTTTATATATCTCGACACGCAAGCACAGCGCCTGCTATTGTCATGGTGTGTTGGTGTACTAGTGTTAAGTGGCTATAAAAATAACCGTAAATAATTTTCACTGTGAATATTAAAAAAAAGGACAAGGTTCTCCTTGAAACTCAATAAATATTTCATTTGCAAGTGAACTCATTTCTCATATATTATCACATAAACAAAAATATTTTTTTAAATGTTTACTTTAACATCGCAATTAAGTAACAACATATATTTTGAACAACAACAATTACTTTAAAATATATTCCAGTTATTTTGTTTAATCATCAAACTGTGCAATGTCCTTTTTTAACTCGACCTTTTGGCATCTCGTCTGTTCGGTATAGGGTTGTTTGTTCCACGATTACTGTCAAATGCGTGGTAAAATTTTTACGAAATTTGGCAAGATTATTCTTCGAGCCTAGGCTGAACGACAGGTGTCAATGGTTTTTTGACCTGGTAATTCATTTCAAGATGGTGGCTGTTCGAAAATAATTCCATTTAATAGCTCATCCTTAGGTGTTTGAATTTAAAATTCATAGCAATCGATCGAGCAGCTTGTTAGTATTTGAATTTTGACATAAGTTGCGAGACTGACGTACTAAACCACGTGAACAATGGTTACTATCTATCAATATTATGTAGTTTTTAATTCAGTATTAAATTGTTTTCTAATTCGATCACCAATGACACATATCTATGTAAAATCCAAGGAGAAATAATAAACAATATTTCAACTTAAAATCCAAAGAGGAATTACAAATTTCGTTACGTTTAAATTCCTCGGTGAGCAAACGTACTTGGCATCAGACTCACCTATTATATTTTTTCTCTGCTAGAGGGTTGGAACTCGGATCCCAATTGGGTTCACTAAGGGTATTTTATTCCTATGTGGTTTTTTATTCCTCGACGCTAATGCGGATGCACTTTATCACAATGTTGGTGTCCCGGCCATTGTTTTCCTATATAAAAACCGATAGGTCCGGGTGGTTACAGTACAATTTTCATAGGAAAGGCCTTATCTGACAACTAGAAAAGCTACTAGATCTACTTTCACCTATTTATACGTCAAGTCACGTGATATTTATCTGTCAATTTTGATGGATATTATCGATACCAATAAACTACACTAATAATATAGTAAAATGTTATTAAGTTTGGCCACAAAAAATATGTCTATGGTTTATTAAAGACCCTTTTTATGAAATTTGAATTGTTTTAAGTAAAATCAAAATTAAAACACGCGGTTAGATACATTGCTAATTTTTATGTTTTTAAGTGATAGTGTGTGTCGTACGAAGTCCTCGTTGACTAACAGGAGAGCTCCTAAAGGTACTTCGGAAGTCTAGGGGTGATTGAGGCGAAGCACCCTCGATATCGATCGAATTATTAGAGGCGCGTGTGATGAAAACTGAGAACAAGTGAAGCGAAGCTACAAAGGATTAG
>CABFVX010001331.1:46424-64103 GCA_902151425.1 Timema shepardi | reverse complement strand
GACACAGACTACAAAGACAATGGCTCTACAACCGTCTGCTTGACCAATAGCATGTGATACATCAAGGCCTTACATACATAAAATAACGCTATATACATTATCAAACATGAATCCATCTGTCAATCTATCTATATTAATAAAATGAATAGGTTTTTTTTTGGTCATGTGCATTGCGTGATATTTTCTACACTTAAAGGTACTAAATTTTAAAAATTAGTAGCTCCACTACAGGAACATGCCCCACCTTAGGGTTAGAATTTTAGAATTGTGTTAACGTTTTTTTTAATTAATTTAAACTGGATCGAAAACAAAAGAATCAAATGAATCAAGTGATTTAAAAATAATTTAACTTCTCATTTATACATGACAAAGTACAAATAGATAATTAATAGTTTATTTAGGTATAAAATTAACAAACTAATGTCTCGATTATTTTTTTATTTGTTAAAATGCACTCTGTTCATATGCAATAATAATATTATCTTTTAATATTTGGTGTTTTTCAACGTATACTATCCGTGGTAAATGACAACTCATATACATATAAATTAATTAGACTCTCTATATAGAGTAGCAAGGACAGCATTTATTTATTTTCAAAAACGTTTCATACCATTTTAATTAAATTGCACTTCTGCATAAATTTTAACCTACGTTTTAGTAATCTATTGGTAAAATTAACCAAATGAATCACGATGGATACTATTTTATTTTGTGAAAATTCATAAATAAACAGTTTGACCAATATATGATATTTGTGAGCCCGTTTCTGTAATCTACAGGCTATAGTTCCTGGCTACAGATCCTGAGGTCCCATGTTCAATTCCCGGCTTTTTCAAATTCTTCTGTGAAGCAGTGTGTTTGTCACGATGTCAAACTCAGTTTCGTCAGGACAGTTCTTGAGGAGCTACTTGGATTAATAAGTAGCGGGCTCTGGTCTAGAAAACTAAGATTAACACCTGGAAAGTTCATTGTGTATTGACCACACGATACCCTTTATCCACAAATTGTGACACTATCTTCACAAACATAAGGCGTCCACTCGATTGGCATAGCTCAATTGCTGGTTGATGCCATGGAGTTTATATATATATAGTTAATATGAAATGTATTAATTATTATAATATAGAAGCTACTTTACCTTATACATTTTTGTATCTACATAAAGTACTATACATAGTTACATATATTTTCAGATAAATAGCTTATAAACTATAAAAAAAAATAAAAAAAAGTATTAGCACAATCTATTTACAACTAGGCTACGTTGTAATTATTGTAATGGATTCGCAACAGCAGTGAAGGCTAAGCTTTACACTTTATATAGTGCCTACCCCTTCTTAACGTCTCAAGGGTAATCACGTTAGATTTAGGATATTAAATGGAGATTTAGCAACCTGGATACTTGGGGGGGATCTATCCTCCGACTATAATCAGTAAGTCCAGGGCGATTGAAGCTCAGACATGTAACGTGCCTAGGAACTAGGATAAAAGCTTATTGAAGCGTTTTAATCACTTAAAAGTATGTGCTGAACCAACACCTCTCCCTGTTCCCGGCCCCTTCCTACTCTCTTGTGACGTCATGTCACGTTTTCTCTGTACAGTGAACAATGCTTACCGAGAGTTTGAGGAGACAAAGGAAATATTCGTGAAACGTTATGAGAAATGATGGATGTTTCTCAAGTAAAAATAATTATGGCTCAGTGATTCTACAAAATGTATAACCTACTAGCTCCCCATCACACCCGCTTCAGAGGTTGCGTGCTCTAACACAACGCTCTTGCAGTAGACTGGACTGCCGATGACGGGGAGATCGAGGTTTTGATTAAATAATTGATTTGGATAAGGATTCATATCATGATACGGTTATAATCACTTTTTGTTCGCATCCGTGTTTTAGTTGACTAATTTCAACAAAAAACGTTTATTCTGACATAATAATAATTACATATATTTTCTCACGGACTTTTTTGTTCACATTGATGAGAACGTTCAATATGTATAGAATTTTTTTTATATAATACCAATAGTTTTTACAGCGCACGCGGAGGAAGCATATTTTTAGGCAATTTTTTATACCTTGTGCAAGACTATCGACATTTTTATGAGGAATAAATTGAATTTTCAAAATAAAATATATCTTATGCTACTTGCTGATAATGTAGCTTTATATTGGTGAAAGAATTTTTGTTTTAATCGGTCCAGTAGTTTTTGAGTTCATCGATTACAAACAAACAAAAAATCTAATCTTTCCTCTTTATAATATTAGTGTAGACAAAGATGAAAGAACAGCAATAAATTATGATGAAACTAAACAGATTGATTAGTAGAATTGCTTTATAATATTAGTGTAGATAATTAATTTACTTTGTCTTTATTTATTCAGAGATTAAAGAACGTCTTTGATCAGTGTATAAGTAATACATCTAATGAGGATTTAGAAGTGGAAGATGTCAAAGAAAACTATGGAAATGAAGTTTGTAAGAAAAAAAACCACAAGGAAGGCCAAGAAAGAGTTGGGAGGAGCAGAAAACATAAAGTGTGTAAATGAGAGGAGGATAATTGAAGCAATTAAAGAAAAAATAATGGTGGAAGGAAAGAGGAAGATGAAAGCATTTTACTAAACTGATCCGGTCACAAGCTGGAAACATTTGATAATAATGGTGATGATTAGTATTTTAGTTGATACGTCTAATCACCAGAAATGAGAGTGAAATGTAATATTTTTGAATAACATTTTAATAATTTAGTAAGGGATGTGATAATAAGATATTTAGGAAAATAAAATTCAGTTATAATTTGAATAAGTTAAGTTTTCTATAGTTAAAAATAATCATGACTAAGGTTTGCAATATATAAAAACAGGCATAACATATTTAAAAAAGTATAGTCAACAATTCATGTTTTTTCATACATAAATTATTGATTTTAATTTTTCTTAATGTGTTATGACTAGCTGTATATATTGTACACCTCATACATGATTCTTTTCAAATATATAAAACTTAATTTATTCAAATTATAAGTGAATTTCATTTTCCTAAATATCTTAAATGTAAAATCGTTTGAAATAGAATTTTAACCTCTTAACTTATAACGGAATATATATCTATTTTTGCTTATATAAATGCACGATTTAATTGATATTTTCCCGTATCGGAGGGATTGTAAACTAAACGTCAGGCTCATCTAATCTGGTCTGCCTGTGACAGGGTTTGAATCCCATCTAGATGAGCTGATGGTTATTTTCCCTCAATGGTTAGACACTTTGTTTCTGGCAAATGCGTGTACACTGTCCTCTAAATTATACCTTCTTTATTCCTAGTTTAAATATGTGAATAGCTAAAACTGGAAGTAAGATGCACTGCACTAAGATAATTATGATAAAACAATATAATATATAGTTTTAAATTTAATTTTAATCTACATTAACTGTCAGAGTCTTAGATCGATTAGTATGTATATAAGTTTACAATTTATTGAATATAACCTGTCTACGTCCTTGTTATATCAACAATTAATATCTTATTGCAATATCGGGAATATAAATGGAAACGATATATTGATATAAAAATATATCGATCTATTTTCAAAAACTGATATAATCATAAATGTATTGATATATTTCATTCATCGAACTAAGCTTTAGCATTTGTGAATCAAAATGAAAATAACAATTTTTTTCTATATTGTTTATTAATTGAGCCTATTTGGGCGTATCTGCTGAATGTTAAAAAAGATAAAAGGAGTGGAGTATAGCATCACAGAACAGCAGCCATCTTAAAGCTAACTATCCAGTTCATCCAGACAAATGTACTTCAATATATCGAACAACCAATAACTCTATATAATTTGACCGATATATCGTATATTTTGATATACATCCTACGATTTATCAATCGATACAATCAGGGAAATTATCATCCCTAATCTTGAATGTGTATTTGAACCTGAACATACTGATTGAACCCTTGACCTCTGTACCATCACCCTAAGGCTCTACCAATGGGACCTTAACTGGCCTCATTGTACAATAGTCAGATCCCCTGGCTGCCAAAAAAGAGGTCCCGGATTTGATTCCAGATTGGTGCCGGGGGGGGGGGTTACTTTAAAGGCAAGTGATCCACATGGTTACCATGATTTGGTTGATTAGACTTAAGTTAGGCTATGATCTTCATTGACTCCACCCCATAATATGTACTGTTCGCCTCATCGGGATATGAAAAGAGCCACCACGAAAAGAATGTACGGTTAGTACATTCAGGCTTCCCCTGGGCAACGGTACATTAGTACTGGCTTAGATTTTCTCAAACTGAGCTACAGACTGATGCAACCCAGACGCGCCATTGGTATTATTATTAATTATTATTATTAATAATGGGCTATTTTTCACTGAATCATTTCAAGACATACGTCATGAGAGTCTACATTAGTCTCGCAAGAAATCTGCAATCACATCTTCCGATAAATCGTCCTGTACTTTAAATCCCCTCGTCATTGCATGACCTTGCGGGACAATCAATCTTGCAGCGGATCAGATACTGGAACATTCCTTTTGCTCTTCTTCCTGATTTTCCCTGGAAGATAATAGAGAATAAAAAGGGGGGAGAGAGAGAGGCGAAAGCTTACGTTTAACATTAGGACAACAACATTAGCACTCTAATACGTTTACTGTTGAAAAACTTCCTCGTAGTAACAGCGCTGGATGTCAGTCACTTGATCCGATTGCCAATAATCCTTTTAAAGGTAGCATTCTTGGTCGATTGGCAGGAAGTGGGGTCCAAATGATAGTGAGTATTTTGGTGGCTTTGATTTACGAAGACATAAAAAAAATCTTTGAATCGGTGAAGTTAAACCAATATATTTTCAATCAATTGTTTTAATCGAAAATTAATTTTCATAAAAAACATAATTAGTTGTAGTAAGGAACAATATATATTCTAATTGATAAAAATAGATGTAAATTAAAGAGCAAAGGTAAGCCAAAAAAATTTAAGCTGTGAAATAAATTATGAAGATAATATATTTCACAACTTAAAATTTTTTGGCTTACCTTTGCTCTTTAATTGACATCTATTTTTATCAATTAGGAAAATTAATTTACTAGCTCATCAAAAAAAAAACTTGAAATAATAACTTTATTACATAATTACTCTATGGTGTTAGAAACTCGAGAGTTCATTGCCAGATCTACCAAAGTAAGCCACCTATCCCTATCTTGAGCTAACTCTATCCAGTCAACCTTCATTACACCTTATTCCTATCTTGATTTAGCTCTACCCAATCCATCTCACTACAGCCTATTTATATCTTTATCTAGCTCTATCCAGTACACCTCATTACACCCTAACCTTATCTTTATCTAGCTCTATCCAGTACACCTCATTACACCCTAACCTTATCTTTATCTAGCTCTATCCAGTACACCTTATTACACCCTAACCTTATCTTTATCTAGCTCTATCCAGTACACCTTATTACACCCTAACCTTATCTTTATCTAGCTCTATCCAGTACACCTTATTACACCCTAACCTTATCTTTATCTAGCTCTATCCAGTACACCTTATTACACCCTAACCTTATCTTTATCTAGCTCTATCCAGTCTACCTCACTACACCCTATCTATTTTAGTTCAATTTTGATGTTGTTCCCCCATCTTCATCCGGAGCTTCCCAAAGGTCTCTTCTCAATGGGTTTACCAGTCAATACGTTTAATACGGTTCTAGATTTTCCCATTCATGCTGCATGTCTTGCTGCATGTCTTGCCCAACATAATCTACGAGACTTGATTATCCTTATAATGAGTATAGGGTATGTAACTCCTCATTATGTAGCTTACTCTACTTCCAAGTATCTCCATCCCTTTTTGGACCAAATAACTTCCTATTCATTTTGTCTAAAAATGATAAAATATATAATAGTTTATTCATCTTATATATAAGATTGAATTTTCATAAATATATATAAATTAATTGAATCTTCATTTGTATAATAGCTTATGTATAGTGCAATATTTATAAAGTAGTGAACTAATTTTAGGAACTATATATTATATTAAATACTATATTGGATACTACATACTAACTAATTTAATAACTCAAATGTTATAAATATTTAATTATTTAGTTTTTCGATGCAACATGAGTTTTAAAAGAGAAAAACTCCAAAATAGGTATAGTAAGTCATTTAACATAGGTGTGGTGTTCTTTGTTTGCTTTTAATATTAATATAAAATGTATAATTGAATAATATTGTCATTTTCGTTAAAGACACTAATTATTGATGTTATTATATTTAAATTTAAAAAAAAAATGTATTACTCTCTGAAATAATCTGAGATCAGTTTACTTGAAATCTATTAAAGGGAACGCTTATCACAGAAATGTATATTTATAGCTAGGAGAGTAAAGAATAATTTAAAACTATATGTAAAGCGTATGAACTCTTTAACTTTATAGAATAACAACACTGTTTAGTAGGTATTAACCCAAAAAATACATAAAAATTTGAAAATAAATTTAACCAGAACACGATGTTCAAGTAAGCTATAATTTTAAATCAGAAATATATTAAAAGATGAAAATCATTTACTAAAATCTTTCCAGATTAAAATGTGATATAAGTTAATAATTATGTATAGTATATATTTATAAATATATGTGTACAAGTTTGTTGCAAGTAAATAAATCATATTTTTATTTAAATCTCTAGAGGTGCTTTTCAAATTAGCTTTAAGTTATAACCAGCCACCCAAGGTTAAATGCAGTATATCAGACAAAAACTATCAAATATTTAATTCAATTATTATTTATGTTTGACATACATGCTAATCATCTTTTAATAGCATAGATTAAATTGAATTTAATATTAGTGTCTTAACTATCTGGAGAGTAATAAAAAAAAATGTAATATTGCTTGCATAAAATATCCATTACTCAACTGACACACCCACAAGAAAACAAATAATATTTATAGTAATATGCAAATGTTGAACGAATTCAAACTACAAAGAAAAGTTTATTTCAAAATTAAATATCGCATCAGGTTTTGAAATAGAGCCTTAAAAAGGTCAAATCATTTGTTTTGAATTATTCGTTTGATAAATGTAAGATATATTAGATTAAATTTTATAATTTGATATTTATAATATAAATGTGTACAAAAAAAATCAAAATTTTGAAAATAGTATTCTCGTTTGTTTGTACTATAATTACTCTAAATATAACCAGATTATGTTTTTTAATATTTTTTTAATTTGTGGGACAAAAGAAAATTTATTTTTAGACTTTTCTTGCTAGTGGAATGGATATGTTATTTATTAACTTTTGAATGTATTTATAAAAACTGACCAAAATTATACATAACTCGGGCAGGATACCTCTAAAAATAACATAAAATTGCTATTGTTATTTAACAAAATTATCACCCAATATCTTGGTGGAAAGGGGGGAAAGAAAAGACTACGAAAACAGCTGTTATGAACTGAATAACTATAATTTTAAATAATTTTAAAAGATTATTGCATTTATTTGTCATTAATAGCAGTCAACTTTGATCATAGTCATCATAAACACTGTAACTTATTGTCTACATATAGATATGTTGTTTATGGGTTTTTAACATAAATTTATAATGTGTGGGTCTTAAAACAAGAAAAGCGGTATAAATTTTAAGCTTATAAAAGAAGTATGGCATTGTTTAAAACTGAAATCTTTTAAATATTGTATTATTATAAATATGTTTTAAAGTTGTAAAAGCAAAGCAAAAAAAGTAAAGATTTACATTAATTTGGAATAAACTCTATGTGCATTCTACTGCTTTATAAGAACATAATCAACTATGATTATTTTGTATCCGATATCTAGGAATAATATTAGTGAAAGGCTATCCTAGAGGTCTATTATTATTTAGCGCTCAAAATCTAAAACATAGTATTTATCTACACATATATAAATTTTCACACTTGAAAAAGTAAGTTACAAATTATAAAACTAAAACGTCAATTTTAAGGGGGGAGGGTGAATTAATTGCACTCGTGCTTGGCCAATATATTTTTTTTTAATTCTTCCGTATATTTATATAACCACAGAACTCTCTATAATAAATTATTATTGATTGTGCTCAGTATTTAAAAATTATTTAACATATATATGATGTTGTGTATTTAGTAAGCATAGAATTGCTGATATAAAAGATGGAAAACTCATCATATATGTTTGGTTTCATCAACATTAAGGGTTTGACTCCTTGTTTTAAAATACTGCCCAAAGTAATAATAAAAATTAATAAATAACTTTTCTTTAGTAATGCCAATCTATGAAGAATACAATTATCCTCAGCTGTTTTATTTTAATTTTATTCACAGTTATATGATTGTATTTATATATTAAAAAATATTAGTGTATTTGAAAGCATTTGACATATTATTATCCGATTTGGTGGTCTAATACGTTAATCTCACAATAGATTGTACTGTTGATGAGGTGAAGCTCGAGGTTTAAATCCCGGCCCCCTCTTTTTCCTAAATATAAGTACACATCCTTTAAATTTAACCTTCCTCAACCATAACATATTAACGTAATTAGTACAAATGCGTATAGCCCTAATGGGTAGGAAAACGCACTACTAAAAAAATACTATTTATTTACAATTTTTTTTATAAATCAAAAAATCTTTTAGGATATAGAACCAATTCCTGTGATAAAGAGGTACTTGAACAATATTTATCAATTCTTTTCTCAAAAGACGACTAAACCCTCACGCGTTTTTCAATTTCATTTCTCGCTTTCGTGCCTCTCTAGGACCTCTTGTGTTCTTCAAAGAAGTTGTGCCGGCAAAGGAAACTGACTCTATTGTCACCCGACGCGATCCGCCAAACAGGAACCTGGAATTGGGGACCACTCCATTGTGGAGCCGGCGGCTGGAGACAACTCGATATATCGATCAGTGACATTTTATAGCTCGCCGACTGCTTGTTGACGGAGCGGCAATCTTCTCGAGCCGGTTGACTGCGAGTGAGGGGAGCGAGGGTGCTGGAGGGGAAGAGAGGGGCAAGGATTCGATTCCAAGGAAACTCGTTTAAGGTTCAATAACATCACTTCCCCGTCCCCTCCAGTGGATAGACCAAAAAAAAAGTGCAATCTAAAGCACATATAAAATCTTCCACGTAAGTGTATATGAAGTTTTACTGTGATGCAATGTTTGGATAGTGAAACTCTAAGTTGTTATTTATATATAAATATATGTATTTATATATTTAGCACCGCGTCTTACTACCCGTTCGGGTTATACGCTTTAAGTACTAACTACGCTAATGGATTAGGAATTGGGAAGTTTGAATTAGAGGAAGTGAACCCACATTTGCGTGGAGGGAGAGTGGAAAATCATTTAGGAAAAACCACCCCAAGTTCACCCGACTGAGATCGAACCTCGATCTCCCCGTCCTCAGCAGTCGAGCTCAACACGACAAGCGCGTTAGCCAACTACGCCTCCGAGGCGGGTTCTAAGTTGTTCTTACACACTAAAATGAATAAATATATCTATTAATTGATAGATGTAGCCTTAATGGATTAATGTGTGTGCTTTATCATATGATAATTATGCAGAGAAATAAACAGTACAACAGCACAAACCTCATATTTTCTCAAATAGTCTTATTATAATTTATGAAGATTAAAAAAACAATCAATCCTCAGTAAGCCAGCCTCAAATGATTATTTTTAGAAAACTAGGATACATAACTATTTATGGCAACAAAAAACTCACCAAATACCCTTTTCAAACAAGAATGCCTGAATTATTTTAGAAAGTTTTTGAACTTTTAAAAATCATACATACTGTTATTTTTAATCAAATCACTTAACTGATATCCATTTTAAATAAAATGGTGCTATTTTCAAAAACATTTGGTTTTTCAAAAATCAGTTATGCGTTAGCTACGCTTAATTTGAAGTGCTAGAATCAAGCTCAAAAATACGCCCTGAAATATTTACATAAATCTCTAAATATAGAATTTTCAACAAAAATTAATCAAATTACTAGGATGTAGCCCTCTCCTTCCACCCCCAATTTCTATGAACTCCCCCCCTTCCCGAGGCTGTAATTCAATCCTATTTTCAACCCTCTCTGATCAGAGCTAATCATGTAATTCAAGCGATGACCTAAATATGACTATCTTGAATGAATCGAAATACAATACTGGCATCAAATACATTAATACAATACATTAATATCTGCATTGAAATTTTGGTAGTGAGAACCTTTTTGAAAATAATAAGTTTTTTACAGTCAATGGGAAAAGATTTTAAAGATTTGTAACTTGTATCTGATATCTGTATTTTATTTATGTAGAGCGGTAAAGGGGGCTAATAGAAAAGTTTCAAAATTAAATGTGTAGATAGTATCTATTTCAAAAGAGTTTTTGGGTCAAGTTTGGAGATTTAACCAAACAACTATAAAACTGATTAAAGTTGCATTAAATATATTTTTAAAATAACATAAAATATGAACGCTATCTCATAATAATCAGAATAATTTATTTCTGTATAACATAATAAATACATATTTAAGAATATATTAATTATTGTGGTAAGTTTAAGAATGGAATTATATCTACAATTGCTACCACAAATTAATCTAAGGCAAGATTAAATTATATTTTAAATAAATTGAAGTGAACTGGTATTTGGTTTTAATACTACTGTTTTTGTTTAGTAAGTGCATTTGTTAAATTTTATATAAAAACATCACTAATCAATTGTTTGTTAAGGCATCACGAGCGCTTAAACGACAGACACATAACCAGTTTCATTGGTCGAATGTTTAAGGCAGTACTTCTCAAACTGTGGTACGCATATCCCTAGGCGTTTCGGTAAGAAATTTGAGGGGTACGCAATACACCACCTAATTTTATAAATCATTAAATAGTTCTAAATAATATTGGGTCTGCTAAACAAATTAGTGGATATTTGTTATGCATTATGCTATGGATTTTACAAATCCTTTCTTTCTTTCTGTCGCAACCCTTGTTTAACTTTTAACAAAAATTGTATATAAAATTTGTAAAGGCCATTTAAGTTTATGCATCCCCAATGTAATTTTATTAAAATTTTAAATGGCCTTTTATAATATTGTTTACAATATATAAAATGTTTTTCATTTTTTATTACGTAAAGGTAAAGGTGGTACGTTGGTTAGGTAATGGCCCCGCGACTGGAGAGAGTTTGAGAAACATTGGTCTGAGGTAACGTTTTTAAACTATGCTTATTGGGCTCTGATATCTTTGGCTCCATAAGGCAATTTTAAAATAGTATGTGTTTATTTTTCACAACTACATTATGAGTTAATTATTAGGACTGAAATATATTATTTTTTTCAAATTTGAATAAAATATATTAATCTAAGACGCAGCCAGAGCATGTGCTATTTTCCGTTTGTTTTATAATATTATGCTTGTAAAATTTAATTGTCGCTATTGAATGTTCATAATTTTAGTGTACTGTAAATTTATTAAACATTTATTTTTTCTGGTGCAAGTTTTCATTCGGTCTCAAATGTTTGGGAATCCTTGGTCCAAGATCCAAGGCATCACCCTCTCCAATTACGTGATGATCGGAGTTCTAATACTGTTAAGATGTAATGAGGGTAAATTTCCTAAAAATTATTGTATACTTTCTCTCCATGAAAATAATGGTACACTTATTCTAAGCTCACCCTTTATCATACTTAGCACATTAGCATGTTTATTTAATGAGTATACAACCCAAACGGTAATATACGGTGGAAAAAAAAGAGTTTTATTTTGAAAAGCGACACATGAGAGATAATGTTGAAAAGAAGGATCTGTTTTAAATTATAAAATGTTTAGCAAAAAAATGTTGTGCTATTGATTTAAGATTGTTCGGCAGTTATTTCCGGATGGATAATAATAATAATAATAATATTTAGCACCGCGTCTTACTACCCGTTCGGGTTATACGCTTATGTCCGGATGGAGTTTATTCACTTTGTTAATGGGGTTTTGGGAGGTAAGTAGAGCTTGTCGATCCCTGTCAGAAAGATCCTTCCCTCTAATAATATAGGTTCAGTACAACTGCGTTGAACAACCACACGCCAATGTGTCTCTCTGTGGAGTTCCCCGGATACGGTTCCGTAGTCCTTCACGGGGGGGTGGCCATGAAGCGTTTCATAGGACCCAAGAGGTCCTCGAGCGCGAAGCTCCATTACAACCCTCGGAGTTTTACACAATTGATTAACATACCGTCTTTTACTCTAGCTTTTGACTCAATACTTAAGGCCTTATTATCATTACATTTTTATAGACTGGGTTTTAAATTAGAAACTAATAATATTTAAATACCATGCAATTTGGTGAATTTAAAGCTATTCTGTGAAGTGGGTTGCATCTTATCACTTAGAGTAAATGTATTCGCATTTTCATGCAGGAAAAATAGGTTACAGTTTGATATTTAAAAAAAACACGTGCCTTTCTAAGATTCGAGCTATGATCTAAAACCATCTAACTTAGGTAGGTATTACAGCTCGAACATTGTGAGTGTGTGGAGTGCCAGGCCTCCACCGTGGTTCGGATCCCACGTTAAACTGTAGTTCCTCCATTTCATCTCACAATCACCCTACCATTAAAAATTAACGTAAGCGTGTATAGCCCGAACGGGAAGTAAGACGCGGTGATAGTAATAATAATAATAATAATAATACAGCTTGGACCATACGAAGTATCGTTAAGTGTTTTTTTGTAGCTTTTACTGGAAAACCGGGTCAATAATACTAAATAAACTTTTCTTGCCGTTTTTAGAAAATACAATAAAATTTTAAAAATAATAATTTTCATGCTATTATTTTAGCACAACACCTTAATACTACCTGTTCAGGTTATACGTATATGTACTAATTACTATAATCAGCTAGGGATGAGAAAGGTTGAATGTTGAGGAATTGTGTGCACATTGTTGTGGAGGAAGAGTGGAAAACACCTTACGAAAAACCACCCTCAGTACAGCTGAGAGGGTGACCTGGTGGTCTAGGGGCAAGGTGTCAGACTTCTGTGCTGGGGTCCAGGGTTCAATTCTCGGTCTCGGCACAGATCTATCTGATTACCAAACCCTTCATTCACCTCTGACAAGACGTGTATTAATCACAGCTTGTGAATGTGTGAGATACCAGGCCTCCACCGTTGTTCGGATTCCACGTTAAACTCTAGGTCCTCCATTTCATCTCACAATCACCCTACCATTACACATTAGCGTAAGTGTGTATAACCCTAACGGGTAGTAAGACGCGGTGCTAATAATAGTAATAATAATACAACTGAAAGAGACTTAAACCCCGATTTCCTTTTCATCAGAAGTCTATTTTAAGGCGAGAGGGATGGAAAAACTATTAAATGGATCTTAACTTTATCGTTTATTAGGTGAATAATGCAGTAAATGACACAATCACAAACTTGTGTCTAATTCCCCGATTAACTGGCCTTGATATGAACTCTTGAGTGTAATTAAATATATCTATGTCTGTCAAGGGTCTCTGAGGAATGATATTATCAAGGCTCGGATTTTTATGACGTCATATTATTTTTTGTGCATCACAAACATTGATATTGTGCACATAACCTCCGTTTTATGATCCCTTGGTTGTATAAATGTATATTTTATAGGTAATTTTAGTCGTTATTTCTGATTTGGGATATTTAGGTCATAAGTTCATGCTTTAAATCATTTTCTAGTCGGTTTTAAGGCATTTTTGTTGAATCATATAAATATATATATAATTTTATTTGTAGATTCATGAATATTCAAATAAAAGATATTTTGACTCACATTTCTCGGACTGACAAGATAATGTAGGCTTCAAATAAACTTGATAATTTTATCCCTCCCTTTTTTTTTTGGTAGGAAAATCTAAATTCATGTTGAACCCCTGGAAACAAACCGGGAATGTTTTAGTGGGAGGGTGTAACTATTACTCCTAATACAATCAATTTTAATTTTTAGTGAGATGCATGAGCTTATATGGTCAAAGTTTTTCATCGCGTACAAATGTATCTTAGATTTTATTTGTAAAATACTTAATTTAGTCATTAATTTATCAGTTTTCAGGTAATTTTTGAGACATTTTAAATGTAATTTTAAAGCTCATTTTTCTACGATTTCAAAGAACCAAAAGTCTGAACTTAGGCATTATTTAAAAAAATTAACATTTATAAATAATATCGAGATTGTTTCATTCCTCTTTTTAAGGCTTAATTTTTTTTCTTTCCGTTTTTTAAGATTTTTCACTCAATTTCTATTATTAAGTGTTTTATTAGGGATCCATTATGTTTCGGGTTTCCTAAGCAAACGACTGATTTTGTGCCAACGCGTGACTTATCCATGATGTCAATTTTAAATACAATGAAACGATGGATAACCGAACTTTGCTTAACCCAAACCCCAGTTAGGCAAAACGCCGTGTTTTTTTTATTATGTTTTTGTAGTCATTTTTGTTTTTCTAGACAGATATAACAGAAGGGACTCAATTCCCCCGAAAATTTCATTCTTTCACAGTCCATTCATGAATTGAAAATAATATTCAAAACAAGATATCGTATTTTTTTTAGTATACATATTTTAGAACATAATGTATTCACTTTCAACGATTTTTTTTTTTTTTAAAGTTCTTTCTGAACAAATAATTACTTTTACTAACAATACTTGAATTTACAAATCATCCAAAATTTAGGTTATCTGAAATCGGGTCCGTCCCCTTTATTTTGGCTAACCGAGGTTTTCCCTCGAATTCAAATTAGCGTGGAGGAATCGATATAGAGTTTTTGTGTCTAGCACCGGGAGATACTATGAATACTATATGTGATACAATCCTGATAGGCAAGCAAGTATATGTAATGGGCTTCAGGGGCGTGAACATTATCTTTTTCACCAGATTTTAGGCCTGTTTACGATAGTTTGATTATGATATTTACCAAACTAACAAAACATCAAATTTATAATAACATAGGAGGTAAGGTTTTGTTTGTGAAAATGTATATTTTTGTGAGTTATTACTTAAGATTGTATAAATTGAGAGTGAACCAACTTAATTATATTTTTATTAGATAGACAAAATTTAAAGATCCGGTTGCTAGATTTTGTCCCGTAGTATTCACTATAATTGTCCAAATTTGAAGTTTAATAGTGTATATAAGGTTCTAGGGTGTGTGGAAAGACCGATATACATCAAGCAATTATATATATATATATATATATATTTATAATGTGACGCTCTAAAGCTAAAACCACAGTAAAATTTTCATTTGAAGAATGGTTTAGAAATCACAAACATTTTTGCTGTCAGTTATGATATGATACAATTTTATTTATAGCTAATTTAATTTCCAAAATATTATTCTCTCTCTCTCTCCAAGTAACTTAGGGTACATTTTCTCTAAATTATACCTACCTCATCTCTACCTCAATGTATTAACTATATACGGATAATAATTATGTATAAAAAGACTTGATCTAAAATAACGTTGGCACGACTGATGATTAAATTTAAATTCATTGGAGATATTTTATTATTAATAACACTCTGCAAAAGATTAGGATATAAATGTGTTGATTTGTTGTTAAATGGGAGGGTATGAAATTAATCTTTCAGGATGAAACAATAAATCAAAATGTAATCGGAAATTTTCAAAAAACAATTTTCCGTTCTCCAAACCATTTCACACTAAAATGATTGAGAGTTTTTTTATCCATCAGCTGTATTAATGAACAGGTAAAGAATGTTATCAGTTATATTTAAATGTATTTTGAGGTATTTAGTCCAACTATACAAAGTCTATCCAAATTATTATTTCGATAAATAAAATCAGACCTTTTCAAGATAACATATTTTAAAATATAAACTTTGTACTACCGTTAATATTGTTGAAATAAGTATAAAATGCTTGATTGTACATTTTTATTTTTAAAAAGTAGTAATATATTATTAAAACAATGCCCGTTTCTTAAACCACACAAATCCAAAAGTGTGAGCTATTATTTAAAAATATTGCCTAATGTGGCGAGGAAAGTATTTATTTTACTACCACTGAATGAAAATTTAGCAAATTTAAAATAAACATCACAAAAATATTTATTTTTCTCAAGACTGAGGCGTATACCTTGTATAAGATGAGAAAAAATATATTATTTTTAAATAATCAACCCGTGTTGATCCATATTTCCTTATGTCATTAAGATGTAGGTATCGCCTTATTCTACAAGAACCTACCGAGACTACAAAGCTGATTATAATAAAACTGTTATTAGATGTGTGGACTTTAACACGAAAGTATTAATCTGCTGTAATTGTAACTGAGCTTCATAGTCTAAGACCTAATAACATACTACCGAACTGTCCTTCAATTAAACATACTCCGGTAAAAAGAATATATATAGTTACCGTCCAAACCCGATTACAGGACAAACTAGATCGGACTAGGCCGGATTGATACATCCTAAGAGCCTCAAGATGTACTAGTTTAATCTAGTCTAAGTCCTTTAATCCTGAAATTTTGGCCTAGCTCATAGGATAAATTAGTATAGCCTACAACTTTATTAGGCCAAACATAGGTTAGGTTAGCTAACAACAATTGCGTGCGAACTGTGAATAGTGAAACTTGTTCAAGTTCAAGTCATCGTATAGGTTAAGAATAATGAAAACTAGTATTGCCTAAAAACTTCAGGCTATATCGGTTTATCCTACAAGCAGCTGAAAGGTGACCTGGTGGTCTAGGGGTAAGGTGCCAGACTTCTGTGCTGGTGGTCGGGGTTCAATCCTCGGTCCCGGCACAGATTTATCTGATTACCAAACACTTCCTTCACCTCTGACAAGACTTGTATTAGTCACAATTTGTGAATGTGGGCAATGCCAGGCCTCCACCGTGGTTTGGATTCCACGTTAAACTGTAGGTCCTACATTTCATCTTCACAATCACCCTACCATTACACATTGGCGTAAGTGCGTATAACTCGAACGGGTAGTAAGACGCGGTGCTAATAATAATAATAATAATAATAACAATACAAGCGACTGGATTTATAATTTTGGCCAAGTCCGATATAGTTTGTCCTGGAAATAGGATTAGGACGGTAAAATATACATATTTTTTGACCAGACCAGTTTATAGGGCCAAATAGTTTTATTTTGGGGGGTGAGCTAAAAAAACACAATAAAATTAAGATGTTTTGTATCTATATTTTACCCACATCGGTGGTGGAATAGTCTAAGAAGTCACCATCGAGTTAGACTGGCCTGCTGATGACTGGGAGACTAGGGTTCGGTTCTCTTATATAGTTTTTCACTCTCATTCCACGAAAATATGGGTAGACTACCTCTAAAATGCTTCCTTCCTCATCCCTACCTTATTAGAGTAACTATCACATATGCGTATAACCTGAACAGGTAGCAAGATGCGGAGATTAAAGAAAATATGTGTTATACTTAACCTATATGTCTTATAATTATTTATATTAATAGCTGAGTATCTTAAAATGAACCAAGTATTTAATCAAAATATTATGGTATTTTTGGAGAAATAATTTTAATTATTACCAATTTTATCCATTTAATTATATAATATTCTTAATCTTGGCGTAATCAGGTCATTGATTAGTATATATATATATATATAT
>CABFVX010001331.1:18282-46414 GCA_902151425.1 Timema shepardi | reverse complement strand
TATATATATATATATATATTTTACCGAGTACTTTTAACTTCAGAGGTTACAAATAGCTGTTATCACGTTTAGCTCTAAATTATTTATAGCTTAACTTTCCAGGGTAAAGATATTTTGTTTGGATGAAGTATCAAAAACCACTATGTGATAACATTATGTTATAAGTGTATAGAGAGGAAGGACGGTAGATGGGGAAGACTATAAATAATCCCCTTAAAAGCTCATCTCACGACAAATTAACTAGTAAACTAGATACAAGATTATTCTCTGTCCTGAAAACCTATCGAAGTCCGGTTTTCTGCATTATTTACTTGACGACAGCGAAAGATCATTTTAGAAGCCTTTTCCTTTTAAAATAATGGATTTTCAATTTTGTTTTACTTTATTTCTGAAAATGTTAAAACTGTTTCAATTTCATTACTTTACTTACATGATGTGATGTCTGAGTAGGGCTGTATTGAGGGTACAATTTGGTAAATGCCTGAAAAAGTTTTGTAGACGTTCATAAATACCGGATTATCGATTAAGTGGTTTGATACTTTCTAATGTTGTTTTCACCTAAATTTAGAAGGAGGCTAATAATTATAAAGATTAAATTTTCAATCTAAAGCGTTCAAAATATTGTATGATAGCTTATATAAAACCCTATAAAGTAATCTCACATTATCTAAAAACTTTATGTTGTGTTGATAACAAAACATGACTTTATTTGATAGATCTACGTTTTGTTTTAATCTTAGGAGTACATATTTTCGCGTAACGCATAGTAAACGGTTTTTTTTTTTACTTTAAACTTATAATTTAAATTTTGTAACTGGTCAGAAATCTTCTAACAATTTTAGCCTACATTTTGTTGAAGACGATATTTAAAAAATATGAAACAACATCTTAAATAATGCGTGATTCTAAACGGCTGCAATGCTCTAACATATAGCACTATTTAGTCAGGGTTTTTTTTCAGCAAGGCGAGACAGTTTCTTAAGGTTTCTGCCTATTTGAAAGGAAATATCCTGATTATGCGTGATTTATTATGAAAATAGCAATTCTGAAGCATGAAAACCACTAAAGCAAGACTCACGTGTATTTAAATGTTCTATTATGACTCTGTCAAATGTGAGTTTATTTACATGATGGAAATTATATATATACATGTGTGTGTGGTTCTAAAAAAAGGTTTATCTTAGAACTACGACATTTCACGTGAAATGCTGAAAACAAGCTAATTTAAAAAATAAAAATATTCTAAAACTCAAAATGTAAGGTATTTTATCTTGTAGGCATTTGTTGATACCTGTTACCTTCATTGTGAATTAAACCCTTTTTTTAAATAACATATTATTTATTAAATAGCATTACCTGCTTTTGTGGCTATGTGGTCTAAGGTGTCATTCACGTAATTGACTAAACTGCTAATGACGATAATATTGGAATTATAATCCAAGTCGTGTGTAGTAGGGGTGGTATTTTTCTTAAATGGTTTTCCACTCTCTCTTCGCGCAATCATGGGTACATTTCCTATAAATTCAACCTTCCTCGTCTCTAACATATTAGCTTCATTATTATATATGCCTATATAACCTGAATAGGTAGTAAGACGTGGTGCTGACAAAAAATAAAATAATACTGTAATGCTGAATTTCTGGACATCTGTGACGCATCCCAGAGTTTCTGTAGATAATCCAATTAAAATTAAGTTTTGGTATTCCACCACTTGGTGCATGTGTGTTCTTTAGAATTACTGAGACCTTCTCGTGATTCAATACTTTTTATCTTCATAAATTAGAGAATTTTCATCATCCATTAATCTTCTTCTTGTTCTCTACAGAATGACACAAGCTCGTTTCTAACTGTTCCATATTAAAATATTATCGCTACTTTTTTTTCCGGGTATTCTGACATCAAATCAAGCTTTTGGTTTATAATGGTGAGAAAAAATAAATTGGAAATTTTTTAAAGGTTTTTTTAGTACGTTATTATAACAGTTATTTCTTTATTTCCTCATTTCAGAATCACTCCAATACGGTTCATGAATTTTACTGATCTTTAAAACTCCATTTCAACAGTTAGGATTTGGTTTGTATGTTTTACTTCATCCCACAAGCTTAAGAGTCCATAAAACCTCAATAGAATGACCATCATATTTTTTTTAACTTCATTTATATCTATCATTGAATTTGTCTCAAAATAAGTTAAATAATTGTTAATATAACTTTCCTAACTCTCAATGTATTTTTTATTTAAAAAGTAATCAACTACATTATTAGCACCACGTCTTACTACCCGTTCGGGTTATACGCACTTACGCTTAATGTGTAATGGTAGGGTGATTGTGAGATTAAATGGAGGACCTACAGTTTAACGTGGAATCCGAACCACGGTGGAGGCCTGGTATCCCACACATTCACAAGATGTCTTGTCAGAGGGGAAGGAAGGGTTTGTCTAATCAAATACAAAAAAGGCATTAAATTTAAATATAAATCCTTAAATAGGAGACCTCACTTTCCGTTTCATATATTTAAAGACTTTCAAAGATAATTAGCATTTAAATATTTATGATAAAGAATTAAAATTACGTTTGAATAGATAAAAACATTATTCCCCATCACTCACTTTTTAAATTAAGATGAGTAATTTTTCAATTCAGTGTTAATACAGCATCAGTGGTCAAATGGTTAAAGGCGTTACTCTAGTGCTACACAAACCTGCTAAAGATGGGAAGATCGGGGTTCGAGGACCAGCCGGGTCTGGTGAGGGTGATTTTTCCTATATGGTTTCCCACTTTCCCTCCATGCAAATGTGGGTGAATTACCTTTAAAATGCTTATTTTATTATCCCTATATCATTAGAGTGTTAATTTGAATAAACACATAGTAAAAATGTGGGTTATCAAAATTAGGCCTATATAAAATTTAGTCGATTTAAATATGTTAGCAAACGCCATATTAACAAGAATGTATTTCAATGAATATTAACACACTGGTTGCAAATCATTGTAATTATGGGAATGTCATTATGGAGGAAATCACATTATAAATAATTTAAATAATTTGAAAAACGACACCTGAACACGTGAATCGAAACAGAGGGATTTGGCTTAACGTGCCAGCGATCTAAATTTAAATTAATTGAAATTCGCCTATTTTTTTTAGTATCACGTCTTAATATTTGTCCAGTTTATATGCATATACACTAATTAAACTAATCATTTAAGTATAAGAAGGTTTAAATTTAGATAAAGTGTACCTGCATTTACGTTGAAGGATATTGGAAAGCCTTTTTTAGGGAAAACCCCACTCATCACACCCAACAAGGATTCCAACCCTCATTTCGGTCTAATTTATTGTAAGTGTGGCCCCTCAGACCATTTAAGCACCGAAGCAGGTTTAAATTAGTTTTCTATGAAATTAGTACAAATATCGCGTATCGATTAAATGTATGTTCTCCATCCTCAATAGATAGGTAGCCAGCCATATTAGTAATATTTGCAGAAAATCTATTTTCACACACACATGTTGTGGGTAAAGTCATATTTGAGCCACAGCCTTAACGACAAGATTTTCATAATCAAAACTACAGTAGCCACATGGCTTCTTTGGTGCTGACTGACAGATCACAACTGACAGTTGACAGCTTTAAAAAGTTACCAGACCAAATTACGTATCCCTACGCTGAACCAGATGATCTGAAAAGACATGTGTTCAGTAGCTTTCACTTTTGGCAGTAAAAATTTAGCTATATATCTAATTTTTTACTGTCAGAAGTCAGCTGTGAGCTGTCAGTCAGCACCAAAGAAGCCATGGGGCTACTGTAACATGTTTTAAAGAGTTGTGAGCTACGTGAATTCGTGAGCCCCTTAAGGTGCGGCCGAAGGGAGCGCAAGTATTTTTACAGTTTTTATAGTATTGAAATTTTTGGGCCAAAATAAATCAAATATTTCTCCAGTAGCAACCTAGAGTTTAGTTTTCTGCATATATTAATACCTATAGATCTTGAATATCTGTCAAGGGAGTCCTGAAATTTTGTCCAAACTTTTTCTCTTTATTAAAAAAGTTTTGACAAAATTCCAGGACACCCTTTATATATATTCAAGATTTGTTGATATTAACATTTGCAGAAAACTAAATTCTAGGTTGCTACTGGATAAATATTTGATTTATATTGGTCAAAAAATGTAATGGGATAAAAAAAACTATAAAATTACTTGCGCTCCCTTCTGGTGCACCTTAAGATATATCTGTGTTGGGAATTGATGGTTTAAAACTAGCGTAATGTTTATAGACGCTCTAGTGATAGCTGTTGGGTTTTATTATTTTTGGAATTTATTTCTATGATTTCTACAAATTCTTTCATGAAGTTTCAGTATATAATCCATTCTAAATTATAAAAGATTTCCCTATTAAAAATATGTTTGGAGTACATTTTAAATGGATTTATTTCAGTACATTCTGAATGTGTTAAGGCTTAAGTAAAGTTTAGCTATATTCTTATTTTTATTTTAGGAGTTTTTGTTGTCCTCTCTAATCAAAATTTAGAGTATAACTTATTGATTATTTCTTACAAGTTCTAATGTACTTAATATTATATTATACTAGTTTTTAAGCCTGTGTATGACTGACTGATATAAATAATACACAATCTACCAAACCAAACCTTCAATTTGTAGATGCACTAAAGGTTAGGTTATGTTAGGTTGGGCTAGCTTGTAATAAAACATATTTTGTCACATAATTATATTGTGTAGTACTGGTTAAAGTGCAAATTAACTATACTAATTTTATTTTTGGTAAATAAATTACAAAATGTCTTTATAATTTTTTTTAAATATTCCAGGTGTTTCAGGATCAGTTTTTCCTGATTTTATCCTTCTAACAACTCTGTTGAGCTTCACTCCCTGGAAAAGGCCACATATAAATTGGTCATGGCTGAAATTTGGCTTGTGCTTATAAATAACTACCCTATCCACAGTTCGACCTTGTGACTTATTGATAAGTAATAATTTAGAACGCCAATTTAACTGGGAACTGCCTTTGTATCAAAATTAAAGGTATGTCGGGGTTTAAAAGGGCCAAATCTTATTTTGGTGAGAAACACACATTTCCTTGAGACTACCCCGCTAAAATTGTTGTATAGATTGGATTTGCATCCAATTTGTCACTGCTAAGAGAGTTCCAATGCATAGGCCCTGTTTAGTACTACACACACACACACACACACACACACACACACACACACACACACACGCGCGCACACACAAACCAACAAGAAAACATAATTTTTTAAGGTTATGTCATTTGTTACTCTTCAGTATTAGCTACCTTTTAATTAAAGTAGTATTTGGTTTGTACATAGGTTATGTAATTGTATACTCAAATTAAATAAAAAATGTTTAAGCTAATGGAAAAATTTCTTTAAGCAAATAAACACTTTTTGCTTACTAATATGAATACAAATAAATCAAACTTTAAACATTGGTCACTGTATTATATAATCTGCCATTTCTCTTAGGAGTTGAGATTGCAATTTAAATTCTAGGTTATTCTTGATTCTAAATGTAAAGAGCATGTATACATATTAAAATGATTAAATAAATTACATTTTATTTTTTATAATTTTTGTTTTGGTTCAGTTTTCAAATTTAAAAAATGTGCCTATTTTTTTAGTGGTTTCTTCTCAATTTCACCAAATTTCCGTTTTCTTTTTCATTGAAAAGTATTAAAAAGTCTTTGGACAGTTATACATACAGCTTTACAGACACAATTGGAGTTTTATTTATATAGATAGTTAAATCAAATCTACCAAAATAAAATTTAATCTTAGCTTACACCCACTATCTAAGGGTTTATATAGCTCATCTTCTTTCATTAGTTTCTATCAAAATTTAAAGGATATCTTTGAACATTTCAAATTTCATCTAGTTAAGCTACATAAATGTTAAAAATATCATATTTCAAGAAGGCTACGTCCTATAAATGGAAGCCCTTTTAAGTAATCGTGTTCATTTTATAAGTGTATCACATAAATTAAAGTGCCATGCAACTTCAAAGTGAATATTAAATTCAGTGTTTTATACTACACAGCTGTCTCTTTGCTTTCTTAAGATTGATTTTTGTTTAAGATTTGATACATTTTAATGAAAAAATCATCTGATTTCTTATGTTAAAATACGTAATAACAAGTAAAAACAAACGAACAATCAGTATTTTGATTTAATATAACTAATTTATAAAGTGCATTGTAAATAGTAATGCTTCATTATAAAGATCAAATAATTTACACAGAATATCACAATCAAAATTAGCCAAGTCTTGCACACAAGAATTCCTCTAGAGAAGATTAGGGGTGATTGAATTGGCATGCGTCACGTTTAGAGGAATTAAAATTTGTTCGCAATAATGTATTAATCAGGAAAACCACGTATCGTGGCTATTGTTAATCGACCCCGTGGTTTAGTGGTAAGTGCATCTAGCTACGAGCATAGGTGTCCCGGTTTCGAATCCAGGCTGATCTAATGGCTATTTTTCCCCCGAAAGTGGAATTACCCCAACGGTAACCAGGTATGGTTAATTGGGTTTAAGTGTTTCCACTGGTTTCACACTCTCATACTCACTATCACCATCACCCCCTCATCTCATCGGGACATGGAAAGAGCCTCCATGGAAAGGATGCAAGTTTAGTACATTCTGGCGTCCCCTGGACAACGGTATATTACTACCGGCGAATATTTCTGCTACTGAGCTACGAATGATGTAGCCCAGACGCGCGTTTAATGTTAATATCAATATTGTTTTTATTATAATTATATTATTATTACTATAATATTGCAAATATAAAATAACTAAAAGAATCCTAGCGTAAATTTAAATATAAAATATGTTATTTACATGATCTAGCTGCTTTCCGGCCCCCTTTAAATATATATTTCCCACATAGTTGTACACGCAGTATATATTAAAATCTTTTCCAATTTAGGTGACCTGGTGGTCTAGGGGTAGGGTGTCAGACTTCTATGCTGGCGGCCGGGGTTCGATCCCCGGTCCCGGCAAAGATTTATCTGATAACCAATCCCTTCCTTCACCTCTCATTACACATTAGCGTAAGTGCGTATAACCCGAACGGGTAGTAAGACGCGGTGCTAATAATAATAATAATAATAATAATAATTTTCCAATTTAGTTTTCCATTGTCATGTCTGTTAGGGTTTGAATCCCAGCCAAGTGTACCTATAGTGGTTTGTCCTAAATGGTATTCCATTAATTATCCTTATGAGGTCTGCATGTTGGATCACTGAAAATCTTTTCAGGCGTTTAGAAGTGCCCTATTATTTATGAAAAGGTTTGATATTTTTGTAAATATTTTTTTCATTAAAATGTAGGACGAAATTATGACCAGTTAAAATTTTTCAATTTTGAGTCAAAATGGTTTGTAAAATTTTGTATAACTTTCATAAGACCCTATAAAACAATCCCGCATTATTTTAAAATTCTCTGTTCTAACTGATCAAAACAAACTTTGCTTTGATCTCAAAAATACAGATTTTCGCTTTTACCATCGCTTTTTTAACTCAAACATTAAACATTTTAACTCTTCAGAAACATGATGATGATTTTCTCCTACATTTTGTTGTAAACAATACTAAACGATATTAAAACAACTTCTTAAATAACGCGTTATTTCTAAACGTCTTCAAAGCGTCTAAGTGCTATAACATACATCCCACTGAAATTCGAATGCATATACATTTGCTATAAATTATAATTAACTTTCTCACCTCAATCTCATTATTCTAAATAAATGAGAATACCCATGAAAACAAGTAAGAAGTGGTGTATTAAAAGAATCCACTGATGCAACTGCTTTAATTTTTTTCTACTACAATCCATTCCCAAACCCTCGAGTCAATTTTCATTCCGTGAATAATTCATCCACCGAGAAAGGTTTAAAACAAAGATGATAATAACATATTTTATTTCTTAAGAATTACAAATGTCATCATTTTCCTCGGGATGTGTAACCATGCCTATTGTCTACACGATGAGCAGAGCGAGAGGTACTGTCCGTTGTTGTTAAAACCTCCAACTAAAGCATTTTAGTGGGCTCTTGCAATTTGCTCTCCCCGTTTCGCTAATTAAGTAGCTTCCCTACGGTAAACTGACTGTTAAAATTTCGGTGAGAGATAATTAGGAGATGAGTGTGTTACGCATGTAGGCGTGAGTGCATTTAAAATAGTAGTTTAGCTAAACAGATAATATTAGAATGGTTTTTATCGATAAAAGTGTTTTTATCACCGCGTCTCACTACCAGTTTGGGTTATTCCATCATGTACTAATTACGCTTATGGTTTTAGGGATTATTAAGGCTATATTTAGAGGAATTATACCCACATTTGCGTGAAGGAAGAGTGAAAAACAATTTTTTTTGGGGGGGGAAACACTCAGTACACATTTTTAGGGATTAGTAAGGTTATATTTAGAGGGAGTATACCCACATTTTCGTAAAGGGAGAGTGAAAAACATTTTTTTTGGGGGGGGAAACACTTTCAGTACACCCAACTGAGATTCAATCCTCGATCTCCCCCTCAAAGTCAGTCTATTTCACTGTGAGAATAGCGCATTAGACCTTGTAGCCACCGAATCGGGTCTCTAATAGTTTGCCTTTATAATAAATTTAGTATCATTTTCAATATTATCTATCTTCAAAATGTATGTGTTTAAAACTATTATAGTAATAAATGTGATGGAATAACAAATAATTAACGCCAGTCTAACATATTCTGGTCTCCCTGTAAAAGTAAGGTTGGAAATTCTATTTTATCACTCCCAGTTCAGAAAAATGTGTATAAATTACCACTAAATTCAACTTAATCATTATATATATTTACTTTAAAAGAGCACGTTTGTAGTTTTATGTTAACACTATTGAAGTGATAATTACATTTAAATTATAGGTGATATTAAAATAAAACTATTATTTTTACTTTCTTTCGGCCCTTCAGAGAGAGGAAGTATTGGGATAGTTAAAAAAAATCTTATTCTAAATTTTGAAGACTGTTAATTTTTATGAACTCCTGAACCCAAACAATTTGTTTTCATGATAATTTACTCTTTCTGTATGTGTGTTTTTATCTCTGCCCATAACTTAAATAATGTAACTAATCAGGCTAAAATCTGGTATTTAGGGTTTTCATAAAGCTACCCAGAGGATTTTTTTTAGAATTAGTCATTTTACCCTAATATTAAGGGTAGCTTACTTAAAGGGTGTAAAGAGAAGAAAAATTATCCGGATCCACTTTGACGATTTTGATCAAAAATCGTACCAACAAATTGTTTAAGATTAATAACAATATGGCACAGCAATTTTTCCCGAGAAAATTACTTTGGGGTACTTTCCATATGCAGATACCTCTAATTTCGATCATATCTCCGCAACTATTTTGAGATACAAAACAACTTAACACCGGCTTCGGTGGCCGCCTGGTCTAATGCACCGCTCTCGCAGTAGACTAGACTACCGATGTTAGGTAAATAGAGGTTCGAATCTAGGTCATGTGTACTGAAGATTGTTTTTCCAACATGGTTTTCCACGCAACGCACGCACTTCCTATAAATTAAACCTTCCTTACCCCTAAAATTTTAGTGGAATTAATACATAGGCGTATAATACCGAACGGGTAGTTGTTCATTTACTAATCGCAATGAACGAAAGTTTGCTTAGCAACAGGAATATTTATGTAAGTGTATGTGAATGTATATAAATGTATATGTGTATTGTGTATGTGTGTTTTTTGAACGCAATAGTACTTTTAATTTTTAGATGTATATGTTCATAAACATAGTTAGCGTGTAATATAATTATGATATAAACAATTACAAATACCTAATACTGTTTCGGTTACCATTTCTAACACAACCTCAAAAGAATAGGTTGTATATATTTATTAATTATATAAATATATGATGAAGTAAAAAATATATTTTAAACAAAATATATCAAGCTTTTGTTAGCTAACATATCAACTCCTCTTTTTTTATTCACTAAAGATCACCAGTGTGTTCACACCAACAAAAGAAATACCACTCCTTTCACCAGTACTAGCGTTGACCCAGATTTCATAAAATTGTTATATCGCTTCATTTTTTTTATAAGCTTTTTAAAACTGGACACCGAACAATGCCTGGCTTCAAAATAGCGTGTGGCGCAGGGTTTGGCTTTAATAAATGATGATCTCCTGTATAGAAGCCATTTATGTCATTTCAGAGCGGCGCGTTTCAATACTATCCCAGTTCGTTGGAAGTACAGTTTCAGTCGGTGCAAATATATCGACTTAGTGAGGAAATGAAGAGGAAATTCAATGTCCCCGTCCGTCTTCCCTCCCGTTTTCTGCTTAATACAGGTAGAGTGAGAGGGGTTAAATAAAGAGAAGAGGGGACATATACGGAAAAACAGAGATATCTTGAGATGCTGTGTGGATTACGGTATTCATAGCGCTTGAGTTATAATCATAAATTATTAGAAAAATGTTTTATAATGTATATAATTACTGCTACTAAACGATGATTTTTTAAAATTATTATTATTTAGCACCGCATCTTACTACCCGTTCGGGTTATACGCTTTAAGTACTAATTACGCTAATAGATTAGGAATTTTGAATGTTGAATTAGAGGAAGTGAGCCCGCATTTGTGTGGAGGAAGAGTGGAACACCATTCAGGAAAAACCAGCCCCAGTTCACCCGACCGAGATTCGAACCTCGATCTCCCCGTCCTCAGCAGTCGATCTCAACACGACAAGTGCGATAGCTAACTACGCCACCGAGGTGGGTCGTAATTAGTACATAAGCGTATAATTCATAAGGATAGTTAGACATGAGGCAAAGAAAGAAAAAACTGTTGAGATTAATTTGTGTAGAAATTTAAATTAGACGTATCTATTGAAGAAAAATTTTGTATTTTGGAAAACTCACATTCCCTTCTAAAAAAAACCTTAAAACAAGGACCAAAGAATTCTAGGTCCAAGACATGCTATTATTATTAGGGTCTATTGATATTATTAATTACATCCACAGTAAGGTTATTTTACTTGATATTATAGTGAACTACAAAATACAAGTTTAAGATGGACTGAAAGAGTATGCGAGAAAAGATAAATATTTTTACAGTTTTTATATAAACACTTTTTTTGGTCAAAATAAATAAAATAATGCTCCAGTAAAAACATAGAATTTAATTTTCTTCACAGGGTGATATCAACATTTATTAATATCTGTAAAGAGTGTCTTGGAATTTAATGAAAACTTTTCTCTTCATTTAAAAAGTTTCTCATCTAACTAAATATGCTCATGACAGATATTCAGCAACTTTTGATATTAACAGAAGAAGATTTAAAATCTATGTTTTTACTAGAGCAATATTTTATACTAGTAAATCCTTGCGAAGCTTTCTCACATTCAACCTCCACCCCCTGGCCCCCCTCCCCCCAAAAAAAGGATTTAGTCTATTGTTGGATTGTTGAAATTAGATACTCAGCGAAGTGTATACACAAAATATCAAAGAAAGTTTATTTTCGTTAATTTATACAAAAGTATTGTTAGATTTTTCTTTTAATTTAAATTTTAAACAATGTATTTTAACATAAACTGAGTGTGCTATGTCAGAAATTGGTAAAAAAATCCTATCCACTGATAACTTATTCATCGCTGTAGGCTTTGTATTAGTAGAAAAAAAGGGATGTTGACAACATAAATAATATATAGCATATTTTGGCAAAAAAAATATACTATAAAAACTGTAAAATACTTCCCTTTACTCGCGTTCTCTAATCCTTATCTTAATATAGATTTTATTTTTAAAAAACGTCTCGTTGGTGTAGTTGGCTAACGCGCTTGTCGTGTTGAGCTCGACTGCTGACTACGGGGAGATCGAGGTTCGAATCTCGGTCGGGTGAACCGGGGGTGGTTTTTCCTAAATGGTTTTCCACTCCCCCTCCACGCAAATGCGGGTTCACTTCCTCTAATTCATTCTTCCCAATTCCTAATCCATTAGCGTAATTAGTACTTAAAGCGTATAACCCGAACGGGTAGTAAGACGTGGTGCTAAATAATAATAATACTAATTACGCTAATGGTCTTACGGATTAGGAAGGTTAAATTAAAGGAAGTGTACCCGCATTTGCGTGTAGGGAGATTGGAAATCCATCCTCAGTACATCCAACCGAGATTCGAGCCTTGATCCCCCCATCATCAACATTCTAGTCTACTGTCAGAGTAGTGCGATTGACTCCGTGGCCATTGAGGCGGGTCCCAACAGTTTTTAAATAATTATGATGAGCATCATTAAAAATGTGTCTCGTCAAATGCGGCTATGCTCATGATGAATATTAAACAACCATCGGATTGGGTCCAACAGATTGAACTATATCTTTATACTCAAGCAATATTATATCTTAGTTTTAATCAAAAGTATTTTTTTTTAAAATAAAAATACAGACCATAACTCAAGTTCTTTTCAACCTCACATTAATCTTTGACCACACATATTCATAGACATGTGTTTGGCGACCAGGCTTGACATCAATTTTATTAACGGCTTGTCGACCTTGATGGTTTTGGGGTTAAAATGCTCGCTTCAAGACCCAATGTTCGTGGGTTCAAACCCAGCCTAGGTCGACGGATTTTTCTTGAGCGATTAAAATCCGTAGCACAACTTATTTCGGAGGAGAAGTAAATCCATCTGTCCCATATCAATCGTGAAATGTAGAACTAACCCTAGTAGGTATATGAAAATACCTGTCGAAGTAAAATTGGTAAGCACTTTCGCTTTAGCTCATAGAAACTATGGCGAACTTGTATAATCAGTTGGTTCAGAAAGTGTACTTTAAATACCTCAAATTAATAAAATATGGAACGGATTAATCTAAGTGCTACTGTATGTATTATCACATGGAATTGAAGTACTATATTATATTTCATTCGTACCTTATTGACATACTCAAAGTTAATATTAGTTGTGTAATATTGGCACTGACGTAGGATTTATCATCTTAAGAGATCCGTTTGCGTATGGATGGAGATATTACTCAAACAGATCATCCAATCTGTTTCGTCTGACCGGTTGGATGAGCGTGTTAACCGGCAGTAAAACTTTTGTCGGTTATATCAAGTACTAAATGGCCTGTATTTCATTAGAGGGAAGTGAGCGCATATGACAACAGTGACACCAGTAACTCATATCATTACAATGACACCATTGCCATATTGATTGATGACTCCATCCAACAGTTACAAGAATGACACTAGTGATTACACTGGTACCAGTCCCAGAGACACCAGTAAACCCATTGACACCAGTGAAAGTGACACAAGTTATCCCATTTACACCAGTGAAAGTGACACAAGTAAACCCATTGACACCAGTGACACAAGTTATCTCATTGACACCACTGACAGTGACACAAGCGATCACATTTACACCAGTGAAAGTGACACAAGTAAACCCATTGACACCAGTGACACAAGTTATCTCATTGACACCACTGACAGTGACACAAGCGATCCCATTGATACAAGTGACAGTGACACAAGTAAACCCATTGACACCAGTGAAAGTGACACAAGTAAACCCATTGACACCAGTGACACAAGTTATCCCATTGACACCAGCGAAAGTGACACAAGAAAACCCATTGACACCAGTGACACAAGTTATCCCATTGACACCAGTGAAAGTGACACAAGTAAACCCATTGACACCAGTGAAAGTGACACAAGTAAACCCATTGACACCAGTGAAAGTGACACAAGTAAGCCCATTGACACCAGTGAAAGTGACACAAGTAAACCCATTGACACCAGTGAAAGTGACACAAGTAAACTCATTGACACCAGTGACAGTGACACAAGTGATCCCATTGACACCAGTGAAAGTGACACAAGTAAACCCATTGACACCAGTGACAGTGACACAAGTGATCCCATTGATACAAGTGAAAGTGACACAAGTGATCCCATTGACACCAGTGACAGTGAAACAAGTGATCCCATTGTCACCAGTGACAGTGACACAAGCTATCACATTGACACCAGTGAAAGTGACACAAGTAAACCCATTGTCACCACTGACAATGACACAAGTGATCCCATTGTCACTACTGAGAGTGACACAAGTAAACCCATTGACACCAGTGACAGTGACACAAGTAAACCCATTGATACAAGTGACAGTTAAAGTGACACAAGTAAACGCATTGACACCAGTGAAAGTGACACAAGTAAACCCATTGATACAAGTGACAGTGACACAAGTTATCCCATTGACACCAGCGACAATGACACAAGGGATCCAATTGACACCAGCGACAGTGACACTAGTTATCCCATTGATACCAGTGAGAGTGACACCAGTAACAGTGATATAAGTGATTGATACTAGCTATACTATACTATAATATTTATTTTATAGTTATTAATCAATCAAAGATGTAAGTAATTTACCATGATTATTTTAAACTACTGAATATCTATCATTATAACGTAATATCATTCAAGCACTTAGAAAACTACAAATTTAGGGAGACATTCTCTTGGCGTTTGGTCCATGTGCAAATTGGTTAACCAAGTAGGTATTGTAACCCCTTAGCCTAGGTGTTAACGTGTCAGTCTACTGAGCTAAGGGTCCCGGGTTCGATTCCAGGCATGAGCAGAAAATGTATATCTGATGAAATGTGATAAATTAACGTCCAGGGGACTGGAGGTTGTGCCAGTACTAGTCTTAAGTAAGATTATAGGGCATATGAAGCTATGACAAGCCTAGCAAGCCGTTGGTGAAAAATATATGTCTTGAATAAAAAACTTATGTCTGAAAACAGTATCGAGTGTAAAAAAAAAGTAATGTAACTAAAGTGGGCTATCCTCATGGTATTGTGATCATTGGTCGAAAGAGAAATAATTCCCATGGTCACCAGTGTTTGGTTAATTAGGATTAAGTTAGGTTCAGATCTTTATTAGCTTCACCCCGTCATATTAACTTTCATCATCCCCTCACCTCATCGGGACATGTAAAGAGCCTCCACGGAAAGGATTTACGATTAGTACATTCAGGCGTCCCCTGGTCAACAGTACAGTAGTACAGACTAATCTTTCCTCAGACTAAGTTGTAGATTAATGTAGCCCAGAACGGCTTTATTATTATTATTATTGAAGAGTGTATTCAGAAGATGTCATGCAAAAACCACTCAGTCTGAAGAGGAAAGAAGAGCTCTGCTTACTATCTCTAAGAAACTACGAACCTGTCGGGCTTGGAGTCAGCTGCATCATATCACTGTAAACATTGTTCTGGTTAAAATGGTACTTCTTGAGGGAGTCGAGCTTGGGACCTCTGGACTTGTACAGGCTCCCCACGGCATTGTTGATGGCACGGATGTACTCGCGGACGCCGAAATTGGTGTAAGGGACGAGCAGGCCGACGGAGATTTGAGAGTCTGGTTTGTTTTGTTTGTTGTGCGTGGACGTGAGGGCGACTGTGCTGCTGCCACCGCGCCAGGTGGCCACTTGTCGAACCCTCACCGGGGAGGAACTGTTGGTCACGCCCAAGCAGATAGTCACCATGGTTACGGCAACCAGTACCGCGACCCGGACTTGCCTAACCATAGTCAAGACGTCCTAAAGCCCTTAATTTGCGGTGGTTTTTTCTTTTTTCTTTCCACTGTTCTTTGATTATTGGATGTTTAGACCGTGTCGGTCTCTTTAATCTTCTTCATGATAATCTGATCTAATACCAGTTTTCTTGAGGCGATATATACTTTCTGGAATGTGTAGTTTTGGTGACGTGGCGTTAGTAAGATTAATTACTGTTTAATAATGAGTAAGACTTGAATGCTGTCAGTGGGAGGACAGACATTCAAATTATAGATTGAAGAACTGGCTTTGAATCTAATATGAATAGAAACTTGAACTTGTTTTCTTGATGGTTAACCGTGTCAACAAATCAATGTATTATAAAACTTAAGTATTTAATGGAAACACTGAATTGCTGGATGCAAGTACTAATTTTAAGGATATTATACAATTATACACTTAACATCAGGGAAAGCTGATACTGGTCACAAAGCGTATTAGAAGGTATCAAGAAGGATATATAAATAAAGACAAAGATTGACAGCAAAAACAAAACCGTAAGAATGTAAGGATATCAAAGATGATTACGACGAAAGAGGAAGAGAGAAAAGGAGCAACCGGTATCGCCTTCCTCGGGACTATATCATGAGTTCGTATCTGGGGCTTTTCCGACGATATCCTTGAAGAATTAGTGTCGGGCCCGATAGCCATCCGAACCTCGTCCTACGCCCTGCCCGCAAGCTCTGACGACCCACGTCGACGCTCAGAAACGACGCTCGATAACGTCCTGATGTATCTTGATCCATGACGAACACCTCATGTACACCACGACCATTATTCCCACAACAATGAGGACGTTCAAAAGCAGCACATAGCAAGACATTTTACTTACAGGAGATATTGTCCGAGGCACTTTACTGAATTCTTCTTCCTCCATATTACTTTCAGTTGCTCTCTAAACTGAGAATATATAGTTTGATAAATGAAATTAACAAAAGTCTCAAATGAAAACGTGCTTGAGAGGTTTAAAACCAGTTCAATTTTATTTTTAATAAAGCCACTGATATTTAAAATTGATTTTATTGTGTAATTAGCGTTTAGTTAGATTGTTATTTTAAAACCTATTGATTTTATTGTGCGCTATCAAGAAATGTATGGTATTTAACTAAGTTTACGAATCATTCTATGACGTGAACATAAAATATCTTATCAACAAACAGAATAATATTGTCACGTATTTGAATGTTATTCGGATCCTCAAACTTCCGCACGACTTCACATTTGATTCATACGAAATCACAGGTTTTCAACCGACAAAAATAATTCTCTCGACGTCCTCTAAGACACCCAATCCGTTGGCCAAAACCTTTTCTCCTCGTCCACGGCAGTTCCCAAAAAAAGTCCCATCGGGGACGAAAGCGAAGTTGTATAAAAAAATGTGTGTCCGCTTTGAGCGATAGCACGACTTGGACACAGCCCCTCCAGCCAGCAGGACTTGTAGCTGGGGCTACTAGCAGCAGCACCGGGCTCTCCCTCCCATCCAGGCGCATGCGTGGTCCTGCCGTCCGGTCGCCATGGCAACACACAGCTCGCTCAGTCCTCTCGCCCCCTAAAACCTGGCCGCCGGGCCGGACCTCACAACATTCACCTCACTTGGAGGATCCCCCTGAACTAGGTTACGACCTTGTCGCTAGTATAACACAGAAGAAGGCGGAACTGCCACGAGGGAACTGGGGCAGGCATTTGGCCTCCAAACCGACGCATCAAAGAGGCGTTCACATTTATAACGAATGGCTGAGATAAACTGGACGTCTTTGTACACAGTATTAGATGTAAATCATCTCTTTTCTCGCAGAAAAAATAAAGTTAGAGCCTTCCTAAACTGTGTTGTATCCTTTTTTAGATAAAATGGTAGAAAATTGAAAACTATAACCAAAGCTTCGAGCACATCGGCGCTATAAATCAATTTTAGAATATAAATGAAAGAGGTTTAGGATATATGAGTATACATCAACGTGGTTGTATACGTCGATAATCTAAACAATGACTATAAATAAGGATTTTCAATGATTATAAATATAAACCTTGGATGTGTTCAGTGATTTAGCTGTATCTACATAGTTTTGGCGACCTACAAAATTAATATTTACAAGTTAAAGGTTGAATCTATACCCTGACAGAACGACATTATCACATATTTATTTCAAAGATATCTGAAAAACATTCAACCCTATTTGATTTTATTTAACAATATATCCAAATAGAGATGTATCCGTAAAAACAGTTAATTTCTCCCGCCAATTATAAAGAGATTAAAGTCGATAATAATGGAAGAGGGGGAAATATCCCCTCAAAGTACCACCATGCTAGCTGTATTTCAAAATTTAGACACGTATAGAAATAAGAATTTTTCTAACTTTGAACTAAAAAGTGTTATTAGAAAAAAAATCTAAGTTTATAAGACATATAGGTAAACAGTATATTTGTGTTTTAATAACAAGTAAATGATATTATGTATCGCAAAGACTTTCTCTCTCATATTCTTTTTCGCTCCTTTATGCTAATTATACTACTATAAAGCCACACGGCTGACTCATTCACTTACATTAATGTTTACCCACTTCCAGATGAGCTAGAAACTTGAAATTTGGCAAACTTATATCTTCTAGCATGTAACCGACGGAAAATTTCCAAAAAGTCTTTAAAAACAATTTTTAACTCTCGAAAAAAAAATCAAAATGGAGGAGCAACTTTAAAGTCAGTGCGGACCTTTCTTTGGAGGTCTCTTGTGGCTAAATGGTAAGAACTACCAAAAAACGGCTCTGGAACTACATCAGTTTACATCCACTTGCAAAAAAAACTGACTAGGGATCTGGGAGCGGAGCCCCCAGTGAGCAAAGCAAGTTATACTTAACGTGTAATATATATTTATATTTTTATATTTATGTTTATATTTTATATAAACATGATGGGGAAACATGAACATTGCATTCCACCAAAGCTTATCCATTAAATAATATACACTGTTATACAAACACATTTTTTCTGTGCGTTTTGAACTCCCTATTTCACACAGCTTTATTTAAAATAATTTGGATTTGACTATAGCTCACAAAACATTTATTTTATAATATATTATTTCAAATAAACGATGTTTATTTATAAGAGTCCTACATATTTGTAGTGATAAGTTATTTCATACATCAAAGAGTAACGAAGATGTTATCAAAATTGGAAATTTACGCTTATGTAAAGTGTCCTCGAGGTCATTTTCATGGGAAGATTAGTAATGTTAAACAATTTTAATCAAAATCATTATAGCGGATTTTGAAAAAGATTTTTTCTCTTTTCGCCCCTATGTACCCTTAATTTTAAGGTTAGATAGCTAATTCAAAAAAAAACTCCCTCGTAGGATTATTATAAAAACCCTCAATACTAAGTTTTATCCAAATCGGTAATATGACACAGACAGACAGCATCGTAAATACCACCCTTTCTGTATCAAGGAGTCACGAAACGTCGACATCCATCGCAATATAGATTTTGATTTTTCTTAGACACCTCACGATACCTTTTATCTCTGAGAGGTTGTGAGAAAGTAAAAATCTATTTTGGTATCAAGTTAATTCTTTCTGTTTATTATGATAAATAAGACTATGAATCAAGTTATCCGGGAAAGATTCGGGGTACAGCGAGTACGTGAGATATTAAAGCAAGCAACACTGAGTTGGTATGGTCATGAAACGAGGATAGAGAATAAGAGGATGCCAAAGGAAATTATATAAATGAAGTTTGTAGGAAAAATACCGCAAGGGAAGCCAATAAAGGTATAGTAGGAGCAGATAGCAGAAACAGTGCAAGTGAGAGTAGAATAATGGCATTAATTAGAGGATGAAGATGGAGGCATTGGGCCAGTTTCATAGTCAAATTTAGTACGCCTCAAGTGCGGCGCTACACTAAGTACATGATGACACCTACCTAAACTCGAATGGAATGGGCCGTTATTGCATAGGAAACTGGCCCATTCCATTCTGGTTTAGGTAGGTGTCGTCATGAACTTAGTGTAGCGCCGCACTTGAGGCGTACTAAATTTGACTATGAAACTGGCCCATTGTACTAAAGTGACCCAGTCACAGTCTAGAAACAGTTGATGATGATATCACACAATGAACAATAGCGGTCTTGCCTCAACGGGTCCCACTATGGCCCTATCTTATAAGTTGCACCATAGTGGAAACAGACAAGGCGAGCTTACTACCTCGTAACATGGTAATATACAGAGGTATATTATTATTATTAGCACCACGTCTTACTACCCGTTCGGGTTATACACACTAACGCTAATGTGTAATGGTAGGGTGATTGTGAGATGAAATGTAGGACCTACAGTTTAACGTGGAATCCGAACCACGGTGGAGGCCTGGTATTCCTCACATTCACAAGATATCTTGTCAGAGGTGAGTGAAGGGTTTGGTAATCAGATAAATCTGTGCCGGGACCGAGGATTGAACCCCGGCCGCCAGCNCACATTCACAAGATGTCTTGTCAGAGGTGAAGGAAGGGTTTGGTAATCAGATAAATCTGTGCCGGGACCGAGGATTGAACCCCGGCCGCCAGCACAGAAGTCTGACACCTTACCCCTAGACCACCAGGTCACCTACAGAGGTATAAATTAAGTTTTTAAATAGATCTTACAAGTATGTCCATCCTCACTTCTTCCTGTAAACGTGGTACAAAATAAACGGTTTAGTGGGTATCATTTCAAAATTGGTATTTAAATGTTATATTATCATACCTTAAGACCAAACCGTGATTTAGATTCAAGTCCTAAAAATAAGGGTATTTTATTGAAACAAAAAATTTAAATAAAAAAGTTTTTTAAAAAATCCTGGAAATTTAAACAATTTTGAAAATATCTATGGCAGCTTTATTCAAAATTAATATCTGGGGTATGTTTTCCATTGAGAAAATATTATTTAAAGGTAACTTACTCTTAACTGATTTTAGAAATATTTAAAAAATTGTTTTGATGAGTTTAATCAAAATGGGTATCTTGGGATTGTTTTATGAATCAATTTGGGGTTAGTTAATGGATGATAATTTTTTTAATCACATTATACTATATTAGAAAGTGTGTACGCTTGTTTGGTATCATTTATTTTATTCATTAGTAGGCCTACGTCCAACGCAATGGGCATTAACGACTAAATGTAAAGGATAGGACTGAGAAGGTTGTATCAATTAAATGCAACTGAATTCGTGGTGATAAAGTTTTAGAAAACTTAACCTGAAAATCAATTGTATAAAACAGAACTAGCGTACCTCACCGGTATTCGAGGTCAGACATTCACATTAATGACAACCAAATAAAATACGAGATCCCTCATTTCAGTTATTACAAGCTTATTCGTATGATAAAATAACTGAAAGGGAAGGAATATGTATTTTGCGACAGGCGTTTAAAAAAGTATGCCTAACAGTTAAAAAAAAGATAAACGATACACGATCCATCCCATACATTTATACAAAATGTTTCAAAGTTTGACAGATGAAGTATATTTAGACATTTGGATGCTGGATAAAGTGAACGTCTGTTAATGTTGGGTACTCTACGATACATTTTAATATTCTCTAAAAGGTTTTTCAAGACGTGCACAAGATACAGAGCGTTCACTGTAATATTGACTGTTTGATTATTTTTTTTAAGGAATAAAAACTGTGTGGTGCACATTTGTTTCGATAGTAGTTGTCGGTGACCTGGCGGTCTAGGGGTAAGGTGTCAGACTTCTGTGCTGGGGGTCCGGGGTTCAATCCTCGGTCCCGGCACGGATTTATCTGATTACCAAACCCTTCCTTCACCTCTGACAATACATCTTGTGAGTGTGGGGAATGCCAGGCCTCCACCGTGGTTCGGATTCCACGTTAAACTGTAGGTCCTTCATTTCATCTCACAATCACCCTACCATTACACATTAGCGTAAGTGCGTATAACCCGAACGGGTAGTAAGACGCGGTGCTAATAATAATAATAATAATAATAATAATAATAATAATAATGTTTCGATAGTAATATGTATATTCATAATTCAGTGTGCTCTTTTTTGATTTTCCAGAAATTTTGGAGATATGGAAGACCATAGAACAAATCGTTGGCATCTTTTTAACTCTCGTTAAGAAGTAAAAATAATCGTTAATTGATCATACAATTCATCAGATCACTTAAGGAATTGTATGTTTCACTTTGGTTTGTTTTTATTACGATATTCTAATGCCAGTTCTTACTCTCATGATTTTAACTTTACATCCAAAGACAGGGATCATGAAGATTTTTTTTTTACTTAAGAAGCCCTTGCACGATGTAACCCTCATTAAATTTTGTACCGTAGAGTAAAATTATGAATATTCAATAACGACATCTAAATTTTATAAGTATAAAATAAATGGAAAACAATACTTGTTTTACCCGCCTCGGTGGCGTAGTTAGCCAACGCGCTAGTCGTGTTGAGCTCGACTTCCGAGGACAGGGAGATCGAGGCTCGAATTTCGGTCGGGTGAACTGGGGATGGTCTTCCCTACATGGTTTTCCACTCTGCCTACACGCAAATGCGGGTTCACGTCCTCTAAATTCAACCTTCCCAATTTCTTATCCATTATCGTAAAAAGTACTTAAGAGTATAGCCCGAACGGTTAGTAAGACGCGGTGCTAAGTAAAATTTTTAAAAAAACTTGTTTTAGTTTCACCTTTGACAACTATTCTTTATTTAGATTTGAAAAAATTGATAATTCTAATTATCAATGCTATTTTGAAGTGTAAAAAATATTTTTTCAATATTTTAGAATTGATTAATGGATCCTGAGGTAACTATGGTGGAGCCTAAGGAGCACAGTTTGATAATGACCTAATAGAATGGAATGAAATTGGCAAATTTAAAGGAAGTATACCAGCCGGGACATGGTTGAAGGTGAAGATTAAATCTCTCTCTCTGTCTCTTTCTCTCGGGGATCGATCCCCAACCTTCCGGGTGAAAACTCTCATCCCAGAACTGTTCTGCCAACACCACTCGAACTAACCGTATAGGTGGGCAAGCGGTTTAAACGTGAGGCTGGTCAATTGATTATTTTATATAAATATTTGAAATTATATGCTTATTCATTAATGTAATTATTTCGTAGGTCATGTGATTCTGTGGGAGGACAGGATAAAATGTTATACTCGACAAGCAATTACTTTATATTTAGTATCAAATGTTATGCTTTAATATATATGTTTTAATTATTCTACAAATGTACACCTACTTCAGTGGCCGCATGGTTTAAGGCACTACTATCGCAAAATATTAGACTAGCGATGACGGGAAAATTGCTGATCGATCCCGGTCGGGTGTACTAAGGGTAGTTTTTCCTAGATGGTATCCCACTTTATTTCTATCTCCAGGAAAATGTGGGTGCACTTTCTATAAATTTATTCTTATTCATTCCTAAGCCATTGATGTAATTAGTGCATAAGTGTATAACCCGAATAGGTAGTAAGAAAAACCACAGAGCTATTGACAATTTTTATTAGTGAGTAATTAAGTATTTGATAATCCATAAAAATATATCATAATTTCTCTATTGCTCTAGATAACCAAGTTGATTAGCTAGTAGTATTATCCAAACTGAATAAAACTAAATATTTTGTCTGGATAAGCCTTTTCACATGATATGACATGAATAGGTGTGTCTAGAATCTAGATAGTCTCCAGACTCGTGGGGGACATTTCCAACATATGTTGTAGGAAGAACTGCTACGACCTACATGTACTTCAATGCATAGTAACTTTCGGGACATCCTGTATATACAAAGATAAGTTAGGTTAACATCGGAGAGTGGGATTAGTTATGAAAAGACTAATATTTAACTATATCAATAAATGTCTGCTAGAGATTATACGGATCAATTCAATTCTGATTTATATAAGAAAATCTTTTGCCACTTAAATAAGTACTGAAGTCATTTTCATGGGTGGGGGCTACACATAAAGTCATGTGATCTATATCTGTAAACTTTAATGGATGTTATCAATCCCTATAAAATAATACAAGTAATATCTTAGATCTATCAATTTTGACTTTAAATATATATTGTTGTTTTAAAAAAAAATCCTACCACTATAATCGTGCATAGCATGGATCTAGCAAATGTTATTTCTATCTGACACAGCTTATTAGGTTGGAAAAGGGATTTTATGAGATGTAGAGGATATGGATATAAGGGTTTATGGTGTGATATTTGTTTATTTAAAAAAAAAAGTAATTCGATAATGTTCCTGATAATCTGGTGATTAGAAGTGGTAAGGAATAATGGAGCTGTAAACTACTCGTAAAAGGGATTTGTTTTCACGAGAGGTTTAGGAAGGTATTTGAAAATATTATCAGAGGAACATCAAGTTACGTCAGGGATACCACAGGGTAAAATGTTTTCCCTTTCTATTTTTAATAATAATAATTAATAAACGACATGAGAAAGTATTGTCTTGAAGTATTAGTATTTTTCCGAATGACTGCATAATATACAAAAGAATTGTAAAACAAATTGGCGAAAGGATTTGAAAGTGATAGTAAAATGGAATAACATATATATATATATGAATAATATTAATAAAATCAGTATAATTAGATTTTTTTAACAAAAGTAAGGCTGGTAGTAATAAACATGACATGTTGATTACCATGTATAAAAGATATCAGATGAAGGCAAAATAATATCATGAGAAGGCAGGAATGACAATAATTTGACTATGCATCATGGTGTAAGTTACATAATGATGAATTAAATACCATATATTCAAACCAGACTTGTTAAGTTAATCAAATCGTGCAGGTTACGGTGGGCAGGACATGCAGCGCGAATGGAATAATCTAGACCGTGTTCAAGATATTGACTGCCAAACTTAATGGGAAGACCTTAAACGCAGATGGGAGGATAACACTATAATGGGACTGAAATAGATAAGGTGTAATGAGGTTGACTGGATATAACTAGCTCAATATAGGGATCAGTGTAATGAGGTGGACTAGATATAACTAGCTCAAGATGGGGATATGGTGTAATGAGGTGAACTGGATATAATTATCTCAAGCCATGAAGATTAAGCAGTAATGAGGTGAACTGGATATAATTATCTCAAGCCATGAAGATTAAGCAGTAATGAGGTGAACTGGATATAATTATCTCAAGCTATAAAGAATAAGCAGTAATGAGGTGAACTGGATATAATTATCTCAATCCATGAAGATTAAGCAGTAATGAGGTGAGCTGGATATAATTATCTCAAGCCATGAAGATTAAGCAGTAATGAGGTGAACTGGATATAATTATCTCAAGCTATGAAGAATAAGGAGTAATGAGGTGAATTGGATATAATTATCTCAAGCCATGAAGAATAAGGAGTAATGAGGTGAACTGGATATAATTATCTCAAGCTATGAAGAATAAGGAGTAATGAGGTGAACTGGATATAATTATCAAAAGCTATGAAGAATAAGCTGTAATGAGATGGACTGGATAGAACTAGCTCAAGACAGGGATAAGTGGCGTACTTTTCTATTTGTGGTGGTAAGCTTTCGAGTTTATAGTGCATAAAATATATAAGTAATTAGACATTTAAATGGGCCAAGTATGGTTGTAAATTAAAAGCCAGTAAACAATATGCTTAGTCCCATTGTTTAATATGTGTCCTGAGCCTGTGTCTCATTCCGGGAAGATTGATTCTCAGAATTTGGAGAAATGTCAGAGGTTGAAAGGAATTTAAGTACTAGGAAGAACAAAGCGAAGTAGGAAGATGGAAGGATGGGTTGGAGAGATGGGGTGAGTACACGAAAGTTTTAGTAAAACGATTTAAGGTACGGCTTGTGAAACCTTTTTTTTTAATAAAAAGAAGGGAATGTGAACATATGATGGTTTCAGGGGGGGTGGGGAGGGGGAGGCAAAGAGGAAAGTCCAATTTTCAACTTAAATTGAGTTAGTGTTGCCTTCTGTTAGACAATCATGAGACCTTTCTAATGAACTTTAGATTATGGTTAAGAGAGGTTTGTTATATTTAAATTAATTTTATAGATAATGTATTTATTGGGCTTCTTATGAGTTGTGAGATATAAAAATTTTTATCCTGGAAAAAGTTTGTAGTGTGTTTTTCCTCCGGTTCTCCTTGTATTATTATTATTAGCACCGCGTCTTACTAACCGTTCGGGTTGTACGCACTTACACTAATGTGTAACGGTAGGGGGCTTGTGAGATGAAATGGAGGACCTACAGTTTAACGTGGAATCCGAACCATGGTGGAGGCCTGGCATTCCACACATTCACAAGTTGTGATTAATACACGTCTTGTCAGGGGTGAAGGAGGGGTTTGTAAATCAGATAAATCTTTGCTGGGACCGAGGATTGAACCCCTAGACCACCAGGTCACCTACTTATCCTTGTAATCTTCATATAAGTGTGTAGTGCTTCGAGCAGTGATAAGGGAATAGAAATGGGAGAGATAGTACTTCTAATAAAAAAATTCTGTACTGACAGAGAGAGGGTTTCGTGAATTGAAATGGGATTATGAATTATGTGAGAAAGTTTTACTAGCTAATAAGGTGCCTATAGGAAGTGGTGGCTTATTGTGGGACGGAAGAAGACACGAGAAAAGGTAGGTGTTTTTTTTGCACTTTTCATAGTTTATTTTTTATTTATTTTTTTGTCAAAATAAATAAAATATTGTTCCAGTAGAAACATAGAGCTTAATTTTCTTCACATGGTGACATCAACAAATGTTAAATATATATATCATGATGATAGCGGTATTATTTAAGAAACATTTTTTATCTTGACCAAAAAATATTAATTGATATAAAAACTGTTACAGCATTGGTATTTTCATGCATCCACCTCCACAACACCTTAATAATAAAAGTAGGGGTGATATTAAATAAACTTACATTCAAGGGGAGAGTATATGAAAGAATTCTCTCCACAGAGGTAAGGCCCAATTCATATCTAGTATTTAATCATTATTATTATTATTATTATTATTATTATTAGCACCGCGTCTTACTACCCGTTCGGGTTATACGCACTTACGCTAATGGGTAATGGTAGGGTGATTGTGAGATGAAATGAAGGACCTACAGTTTAACGTGGAATCCGAACCACGGTGGAGGCCTGGCATTCCTTACATTCACAAGATGTCTTGTCAGAGGTGAAGGAAGGGTTTGGTAATTAGATAAATCTTTGCCGGGACCGAGGATTGAACCCCGGCCGCCAGCATAGAAGCCTGACACCTTACCCCTAGACCACCCGGTCACCAGTATTTAATCAATAGAATCAAAACCTATATTTAATTTCGTGTAGTTATTTTAGGATAATGTTCTGTCAGTTGTTTTTTTAAACATACGAATATATTCAAGTGAATTTTTTGTGAAGTAATAAGTCACCAATTTGAATGCAGATAAGGCCTTACTATATTTATTAAAGCCTTCTTTAAAACTAATTTTAATCTTTAAAAAAACTTGGAAGTCTTTACTATTCAAATAACCATATTTTAAGTGTATATGGAAATAATAAAATCAACGTTGAATAATTTTAAATTATATTAATAGGTTAGCAGAATCATACGTATAAAAAGTTTACATTTTCATATAGCTCTTAATTTATACTTTCTTGCTATCTAGAAGTAGAGAAAGTATTGTGATCGTCAAAAAAACTGAACTCGAGATTTTGACGAATCTTGACGTTTCATGACCCCCCCGAATCCCAAAAGTGTTTTTTTTTATTTCCGTCTATTTATCTGTCTGTCTGTCTGTAACTCCAACTAGAGCCTAAACTATTTTATCGATCGGGCTAAAACTTGGTATCTAGGGTTTTCATAGGGTTGCCCCGAAGAATTTTTGGAATTAGATATCAAACCCTAAAATTAAGGGTAGTTTATTGAAGGGCAAAAAGAGAAAAAGTTGATTTTGATTATTATTATTATTATTATTTTATTATATAGCACCGTGTCTTACTACCCGTTCGGGTTATACGCTTTATGTACTAATTACGCTATTGGATTAGGAATTGGGAAGGTTGAATTAGAGGAAGTGAACACGCATTTGCGTGGAGGGAAAGGGGAAAACTATTTTAGGAAAAACCACCCCTAGTTCACCCGACCGAGATTTGAACCTCGATCTCCCCGTTCTCAGCAGTAGAGCTCAACATGACTAGCGCGTTAGCCAACTACGCCACCGAGACGGGTGATTTTGATTAAATTTCATTTCTAAACATTTATTTATATTTCAAACAAAATGGCTACTTTCAATATTTCCGTAAAATGACTTTAAGGGCTCTGGTCTGATGACTAAATTCTCATTTTGTATCATAGCTCCAAAACTATTTGAAAAATTAAATTACTTATCACTTCAAATATGTGGATCTATTTATAATACAAATATTTTAATCGAAGTATATTTTTATAAGTCAATAACGTTCAAGCTATTTGCAAATATATATATATATATAT